>QFEO01002286.1:0-10409 GCA_003316615.1 Amanita pseudoporphyria
GCAGTGGGTGGTGCGGTGGATGCGGTAGGCATGAAACAGGCATGGAAAACGGCCTGTTAGTACAATAATAATGAACCGGTGAGGTACTTACCTGGTGAACGGTGGTGAGGCGCAGTGGGTGCAACAGGTGGAGATGGGGTGCAAGTGTGTGGGACTGATGCAGCGAGTGATATGATGCGGTGGATGCAGTGGATGCAGTGGATGCGGTGGATGCAGCAGGTGCGAAATGGATGTCAATGAATGAAGAATGGGTGGGGTAGCACTTACCTTGAGGTGGACGACGATGGGTGTGATGGTGGTGTGGTGGGTGACAATGGGGGCGGTGGGCAATGATGGGTGCGGTGCAATGTGGGTGTGGTGGGAAAAAGCTGTGCCAGTTGGATACCACCAGAATTGAGCATTCCAGGTCGGAATTTGAATACCCGAACTCAGCCAAATTGGTGGTGGCCGGACTCCACTGTATGTTCACCAGAGTTCAGCGGAGTTCAGCGGAGTTTGGCCAGATCTGACTGGATCCAACCAGAAACAGTGGGGGAGTGTAACATCCTCGAAAAATCTATAATCTATCTCCATTGGAACAAAACTCATTAGACGTTTGGATCAAAGAACAACTCAAAAAAGGCTACATTAGACAATCAAAGTCACTGCAAGCCTCCCCTTTCTTCTTCGTACCAAAAAAGGACACAAAGCAGTTATGACCCTGTCAAGATTATCATTATCTAAATGAATGGACCAAACCAAATGCATACCCCCTCCCTTTAGTCTCGGATCTACTAAATAAGGTTAAGGGCATGCAATGGTTCACAAAATTAGATCTATGATGGGGATATAACAATGTCTGAATTAAGAAAGGCAACGAATGGAAAGTGGCATTTGTCACAAATCGTGGACTTTTCGAGCCTACAGTAATGTTCTTTGGACTCTGTAACTCACCTGCCACATTTCAGGCTATGATGGATGACTACTTCCAGGATTTGATTTATCAAGGATGGCTCATCATCTATATGGATGATATTCTGATTTGCGCAAAGATGAAAGAACAGCTTGAGCAACGAACAAAACTAGTCCTCAAAGTACTACAGGAAAAAGATCTATTCCTAAAACTTGAGAAATGTATCTTCGCTACCCAGCGAGTGGAGTTTCTTGGCATGATTCTCCAACCAGACAAAATCAGCATGGACCCGATCAAATTAGCTGGAATACGAGACTGGCCCCCTCCAACAACAGTTAAACAGGTCCGATCATTCCTAGGATTTGGAAATTTCTATTGAAAATTCATAAATGGATTTTCCCAAATCGCCAAAGCATTAAATGACCTTACTAGGAAAGGCAAAACATTCGAATGGACCCCGGAATGTGCAGAAGCATTTGAACAACTAAAAATAAAGTTCAGCACCGCCCCAGTTCTAATATTACCAGACAACAATAAACCATTCACCCTTGAAACAGATGCCAGCAAGTTCGCCGTTGGCACTGTTTTATCCCAACATGACTCAAATGGAATCCTACACCCCTGTGGATTCATATCACATTCCTTAACCCCAACTGAACAGAATTGGCAAATCTATGATAGAGAATTTTACGCTATCATCTTTGCACTCAAAGAATGGCGACATCTCCTTTTAGGTGCCAAACACCCCATCACAATCTTTTGTGACCACAAAAACCTTACCTACTACCATTCCCCTCAACACTTAACCACATGACAAGCATGATGGTGGAACATGCTATCCCAATATACCTATACTCTAACGCATAAACCCGGTGCAAAACTTATAGTCCCAGATGCACTCTTGCGAAGAGCTGATCACTCAACAGAAGAGGAAACCCCAGATGTTACAGTTTTTCCCCATGCAGTTTTCATAAATATCATTAGCCTTGATCTACAAGAAAATTTACAAAAGGCAACCTTGGCCAATTCCCTATATCTAACTATAGTGGATTGTATCGCAAGATCCCAACCGCCACCCCTTTGGACCGCACTCTCTGATTGGATGATAAAGAATGACCTTTTGTTATACAAAAATAAAATTTTTGTACCTGACTCACCGGATCTTCACCAATCCCTCCTATCACTCATTCACGATACCCCTGCCACAGGACACCCTGGATTCTTCAAGACCCTTCATTTACTCAAAGAAGAATATTGGTGGCCTGGAATGTTTACATTCACTAAATCCTTTGTTGAAGGCTGTGCCTTATGTCAACAAATGAAAGCGAACACACATCCTACCATCACTCCTTTACAACCAATTTTATCAAGCGCTATGTGCCCTTTTCAAAACCTTACAATGGATTTCATCACTCATTTACCACCTTCTAACGGTTTCACCTCTATTATGGTTGTGGTCGACCATGGACTTACAAAAGGGGTAGTATTCATACCTTGTACCAAGAACGTTTCAGCACTCGATTGCGCAACACTTCTTTTAAACAATGTTTTCTCACAATTCAGACTGCCGGACTCCATTATTTCGGATTGTGGACCGCAATTCACAGCAAAACTATTTAAAGAACTAATGAACACATTGCAAATCAAGCACCACCTTAGCACTGCCTTTCATCCCCAAACAGATGGACAGACGGAACGACTTAATGCTGAACTTGAAACCTATCTCCGAATGTACTGTACCTATCAACCAAACAAATGGCAACAGTACCTTGCTCTAGCAGAATTCGTGCACAACGCTAGAATACAAGACACTACCAAACAAAGCCCCTTCTACCTAATGTACAGTACACAGCCGACCTTACTACCAAGAACTTTAAACCCAACTTCTGCACCCTCATTAAATGAACATTTCAAACAAATACAAAAAGCATGAGAAGAAGCTCTAGCTGCAATAGGAATTGCTGCTCAACAAGTAAAAGAATGTGTCACATGCTTCAGTAAACCCTTCAAGCTAAATCAGAAAGTCTGGCTAGAAACAAAGAATCTTAGACTTCCATATGAGTCAAAGAAACTTACACCAAAACGAGGAGGCCCGATCCCCATTAGCAAAGTTGTGAACTCCGTAACCTATCAATTAAGGTTACCAGAACAATGGAAGATTCACCCTGTGTTTCACACATCTCTATTATCCCCTTATAGAGAAATGGTCACACATGGACCTAATGAAACAATGCCACCTCCTGACCTAATTGATGGAGAAGAAGAATTTGAAATTGAAGCAATAATCGCTCACCGCCATAAGGGACACCACTATCAGTACCTCATCAAGTGGTGCGGATATGACAGTTCCAATAATACTTGGGAACCAGAGCACAACCTCACAAATGTGGAAGACCTCCTTCATGAATATAAAAGAAGAAAGAAACTCACCAACTGAGCCCCATCCCCCATGTCTTTTACCAATGAACAATTCGGACACTACCTCCCCGCTTTCATCCAATCCCCTTACCTCTCTGGATCTAGAGCTGGAGACTCTCCTCTCCCCAGCCCAACGAGCACAAGCATGGATTATGATGAAGAACAGGATCCTAATGACTATGTCTTCACCCCCACTGTTACAGCTGAGGATCGACCCCAACGCAAGGACCCCCCTGACTCTCTCTCTGCAGCAGATAGACGCGCTGAGCTGATACCACAAGTACCTAGCAGTGAGACACGAGCTGGTGCTACTTATCAGGGCAGGACTATTGCTAGCTGACAGAGCAATTCTCCTATCCCAGAACAGGTATCTCAGCCTCCATGACCAGATACACCTAGGCCAACTGGTCCTGAAACTACTGGCCCCTTTAGAGAACTTGGTAACCTCCCTCTGTATGCTGGACCAATCCAGACCAATATGGACCTGATCCCCATTCCATTCGCTGCCTCCTACTCTATGTTCGAAAGTCTCAAAACCTGCGTCTCTACTACTGTGGACCTAGCCAAGGCCACCGTTCCCCCATTCATGACCGATATCCTCACCTCCATCTGGTTCCTTATCATTCATCACAAGTTCTGTGTCGCCCTTGTAGACATGGCCACCTCAGACTGGAATTACACGGCAGTCCACCTCCTCGAAGCCATTGCCAATGTCAGTGCTACCCAATGGCACATGGACATGACGTGCAATGTCATAATGAACCAATATGTTGTAGACCTCCTATACCGGCTTGTCAACTCGGATGTTGAAAAGTACATCCAACCCACACTCAACACCTTAGCCACCAATAAGGTGCAAGTTGTGCCCCCAGTTTTAGACAGGTCTTTATTTCTTATACACTACGGATGGACCACCACCCCTCATAAGACCCCAGATTGCATGCAGGCAGTTAGACTCATGGAAGACACTTCTGATATCACTGAAGATATCCAATTCCATGCCTCTCGTATCGTGCAGCTCACGCAACAGCAACATGTACATGCACAAACAGTTTTTCCACTGGATCCCGAGTCTATACCAGTTCCAAAAGGAGATTCCTACAGAACCCTTGCCTTACAGACGGCTATTATGGAACTTACTGGTCAACAGTCGCTACAAAAGGCTGCTCCAATCATCAGTCCCTTTCCACCTGCGCCTACACCCATGTCCACCAACACCACACCAGGAAAGTACATGAGCCCTTACCAATGAGCACCTAGACTCCGACAAGGGCATTGCTTAATCTGCAATGCATGGACCCATGAAACCATGGCACATGATGCTGCAATTGCTTCTATGATAGAGACTCCTATGCAACCCCTGCCTACCCCGGTTAAGACTAGAAAAGGAAAGAAGAAGGCCTCAGTTACTCCCCCTTCTCCCACCTTAACTATTGTCGACAACATCTCTAGGAATGTCCTGATTCCTAAAGGCGCTATGGGCATGACCACAGAGGATGTGCTGGAACACAATAAGAAAGTCACAACAATCAAGAAACCACGACCGACGTATCACCCACAATGATGATGATGAATGACACAGCACGAGGTAACAGTAGAAGAAGACGCTCTTCACACTGATCGAACTGGATACGGAGATCTAGATGACGCCGGTATCTCCAACATCACTGGCGAGCCCTACGGGGATTTTTACTGAAACATGCACGCCCCTCCGAATCCTTTCCAATGACATGGACCTCTCAGTATCAATGGGAATTGAGATTCCCTCATGTATGTTCTAAACTATAAAAAAAATTTATGTATAAAGATGAAATTTACAAAAATATGTGTTTGAAATAGGGACATTTCAACTTAGCGAAGAGCTAATGTTACAACTAAACGTCTTTACAGTAATGACTTATGATACATTTTCACTTTTTCTCACAATATACTTGTTTACAATGTTCATTAACATTCTGGATAAGACCAGACTTCTATTTTCATTTTACTATGACATCATTCTAGTCATATGATCATTCCATCATATTCCTTCACCTTCTATAATCAACAAACATAGTAACACATACACATAAACACGTACATACCCCGAGTAGTATATAAATGGCATGTACTAGCAGTAGTACCCTAAGTTTAATCTATTTGTATAAAGCTCACATCTGATCCTGAGTTCCAATCAACTCTTATCAGTTCCCTGAGCACCTCTCAAGTGACCTTAGTCACTCAGCTGTCAATCCTTGATTGATCTTAGTCGCAGTGCTTCTCAACAAGTGGGCTCGTTGTTGTAGTTCATCCCTATTGCAGGGAACTTCCTGACCGAGCATACTAAGTTCGCTTAGCAGTAACACAGATGGTCCAGCTGTTGGTGATGCAGCTGGAGTTAATGGTGGAGGGGAATGAGCGGTTGGCTCGTATTTTGTGTCCTGATCATTGGTTGGCAAGGGAGGGAGAGGCAGAACACAATGGGTGGGGTACTGCTTTGAGTGGGTGTCTCCATCTGAACTCTCTTAGTTTGTCTTGAGCATGGATGTTTCATCTCAGTTCCCATGAGTTGTGTTCTGGTCCATATCCCTTCCATGCTATGAGGAACTCGACTTGGTTTCATCATTTCCTTGAGTCTAATATTTTCTCTACTTCATATTTGGGTTCTGTCCCTATGATCTCTGGTGGTGGAGGTGGTTTTCTGGATTGTGACTTGTATGCTGGTTTTTTATAGGGTGTTAATAGATCTTGATTGAACACTGGGTGTATAAGTTTCCAGTTTTGTGGTAGCTTGAGTTTATATGCTGTGGTCCCTATCTTTTCTTTGATTTTGAATGGTCTGTATCATTTGGCATTTAGTTTTTTTGTTGGACAATTGCTGGTTAGGTTCATTGCTTCAAGCCATACTAAGTTGTCAGTTTTGTAGGGGTGCACTTCTTTCTTTCTTAAGTCATAATGTTCTTTTGATTTATTTGCTGCTAGGTTAGCTGCTGCCACTGCGTCTTGTCTTGCTTTGAGTAAGAGCTAGTGATGGGCACTGGTCACCCATGGGGAATTTTTTAGTGACCCACACCCACACCCTCAGAAACCCATACCCTTAGATATGGGTACATGTTTCCCACAGTCAAGGGTATGGGTCATTAATGGGTGTTGTGGGAGTAGAAACCTGTGTGGGTTTCAAGTATGGGTCACAAAGATTATATATGAGGTAATAATAGCACTACAATACTTTGTAATACTCATCCTCATGTTCCTTGTCCCCTTTCTTCAGATCAGGTAAGTGGGCAGCATCTTGAAGGTCCACCTTCTTGATGAAGCCAAACTTACTCCAGTTTCCAAGGCAAAGGAGAGCACGGGTTGAGTCAACTGATAAACAGTTACAGACATGTGACAATACCAGATGTCCCTTGCTAAAGATGCATTCAATGTCTACAGAGGTTGCTAAGGGGGGAAGTCAATACTATGAAATGTGAGGTGAGTACAGGACATACCCAGAACACATAGATAATTCTGTGCCATACATGATAGGTGTGGGTAGACAGCCTGCTTCTCAACCCACCATAAAAGAGGATCGTGGGTGGCCTCAGTTGGCGCAGTAAGGTATAGAGTCAGTTCATCAACAAACACAACCTTTCCAGGAGCCAAGAAGCATGGTAGCATATCAAAAATATTGTTGGATGTAGGGTAGTTTGTTTCCTGAAATATGTGTTGTTAATAAATGTTTAGCAAATTGATAAATGAATTGAACTCATACAACTTTGTCGTCATTGTCACTGTCACTGTGGATCTCAACATATGCATGTTCAAACTCAGTTTGAATAATCTTCTTGGCAGTCTGATGCCACTCATCCATCCAGTCAGCCTTCTTGAAGTAATCCAGTTTGTGACTTGGATGCAGGACTAAGAAAATGAGCTTAGCATTTATGAGATTTAAGGCTGAAAACATACTGATGGCAATCTGATACATTTCCAAATGGTCTGTCAATGCATAGTACTTGTTTAGTAGCTTCTTGCTGATGGTAAGCACAGCCTGGATGGAGTGGTCATATTGAGGATTGAGTGCAGCCATTGCGGGGTGCCAATTGATAAGGTCGATTGCCAGAATGACTTTTGCAAGGTTTGGTGTGGAACAAGAAAAGAAGAGAGTGGCATCCTTGAAGATCTATGAGGCAAATGTGAGTTAAATTTGACGGAAAACAAAATGCGAGTCACTCACATTTAAGACAGACACCAGATCATGTACAATCTTCCATTCCCAGTCTGATAGCTTGTATTTGCACATCTTCATATCCTGATTAGCTGTGAGTTCATTGTAGATGTCACAGTAGGCATAGGCAAAGCTGAGCATTTCGTACATGGAGTTCCAGCATGTAGCAACATCCCAAGGCAACATGTGGCTTGAGAGATGCTTCTCGCCCTTTGCTTTGCTAGCCAGAGCCATCCAATCAATGATTGTGAACCATTCAGGCAGGATGATGGTTGTAGAGTTCTTGATAGTGTATGCTGCCATCTGAAGCTAACACCAAGTAAGTAGCTGTGCTTGAAAGTGTTTAGATAATCAAGCTACCTTTCTCAGAACAAGCCACATGGGCCTTACACTTGCCTCCAGTACTCTTATCACCACTGCTGTCATTCCCTCACACTCATCAGGCACATTCACTTTGTCTGCTTCACTGGCATCCCCATTCTCATCCTGTAGCTTACTCACATCACCACCTTCCTCATTGGTACTGTTATCATCCCATTCAACGTCAAATGCATCAAGTTCATCTGTGTTACAACTATATGAGTTCTGGATGTTGTTGTATGTACTTTTATTTTTTATCATTCATCTCCTCAGACTCCAACAGACATCCCTTCCTACTTATGACATAGTAATGACATCACCCATACATCACTTCCTTCCATCACATTCCATATGACCTCATCATTTACTCTCACATGGACTTGTTGATGTGTTCTTATGCTCTCTTTACTCTTATTAGACACTGGTCCTCATTAGTATATAAGGACCCCATGTACAGTAGTTAGAACCTAAGTTCGACTTAGGTTGTTATCAATCTAGATCGTTACCTCTACATTGCACTCAAGGCTGATTATTGCATCACGCTGGATCTTCTAGTCCTCACACTCATCTACTTAGTCCTAGTATGCGAGTGCCTTGAACTCTACATTTGGTATTCAACACTTGTTGACACTGGACTTGTTGCTGAACTGCAAGTCCTGTTAGTCCAAGTAATACTAAGTGTTCTCTGTTATAACACTTAAAGTTGAACTTACCTGGTTTGACTACTATGTCATCAATCCTATCAAACTTCCAGAAAGCAGGCCCATAGGTTACCTGCCCGACTCATCAAGATTTCCTTCAAACTACAAAAAATCCCCACACCCCCTCCCAACAAAGCAGAATGACACTCTGGAAACAAATACACCCTCAATAATACTGTCATTAAATTGGACACAAGGGACAACATCTGGAAATACCCAGACGGCACACATGTTGAATCTAATAAGTTTTGGATTCCACAGTGATTTTTGAGACTGCCTAACTCTGCAGTTCTCCATAACAACACTTACTTTCTTAATTGCTTATACCTCCACTTCGACCATCAGAACAGTCATTGGTATTACCACTTCCAGGATACAGATACCTATTCCCCTGTCAAGGACAAACAGTTTCTAGGACCACATTGGGAACCAGGGAAAAAGGAACAGCACCTTCCAGTGGATCAGTTACACCCAAAAGGAAAAGGAAAATCTTACTGAGTCCCTAGTGAATCAGGATCAGAAAAATTGTTTCACAATCCTAGTGACTTCCCTCAGTTACCTAAACTCACATTAACATCATTGTCAACACTACTACTGATCAGTAGGACTGAGTCAGAAAAAACAGAAAGACCGAAAGAAGACTCACTGAAATCACCAGACCCCCAATGAACACCACCTCCATTACCACCTAGATCACCAACACCACCCCCACCAGGACCCCTGGACCCACCCCCACCACAAACACCACCCAAAGTAGAAATGGCAGATGCCACATCCCTGAATAATAAAGCGCCCTTACCCAGCCACTTCATTGGCAATAAGAATGAAGCACTTGACTTCATTGCTAACTGCGAATTATATTTCCAACTCATTGACATATACAATACCAATAGAAAGAGGATAATGTTCATCCTTCTCCTATGTGGAGATAAGGCCAAACAATTTAAAAATAATAAACTAGAAGAATATGATGCTATGCCAACCAAATGGGATGACTACACCGCATTCAAAAGGGAATTCTTGAAACATTGGGGAGAAGTAGACAGTCCAGGGACAGCAATAATGAAGATCTACAAAATACAAAAGAGAAGATTGCCCATCCCGATATACATCGACCAATTTAAGGAACTAATTTGACAAGCAAGGATCACCAAAGACGCCGCTGCCATACCATTATTCACGCAAGGGATACCTGGAGAAGTCATGAGACAAATCATGATGTTCAACCCTGAAACACTAAACAATTGGTATGAGTATGCTTTACAAGCCAATAATGCACAAAACCGGACTGCCATACTATCCAGTATCACCCAATCAGGAAGTAAGGGACATGGACAATCACAATACAGGGACCCTGATGCTATGGATGTTGATACCATTGCTATCAATGCAATGAGTAAAGAAGAACATGAACAGCACTTCAAAGAAGGATTATGTTTCCATTGTCATAAAACTGGGCATCAATCTCACAATTGTACACAACGACAAGGAGGAGCAAAAGGAGGAGGACAAAAAGCGAACTGGAAAGGTAAAGGAAAAGGGAACTGATTCAAGAAAGGATGTTCCATCAGACAGGCCACAACAGGCAATGAGAACAAAGAAGAAGACTCGCAGCCAGAAGAAAGGGAGAGTTACACAATGATTCGTGCCCTATTACAGAAATTACCCCAAGAAGATAGGATCCAAGTATTCATGGATTCAGAAGAGGATTTTTAGAACCAGGACATACCCCAATGGCAGTACTTCACACTCCCCCCCCATTCTGTGTGGAATCTGCACAGAATATGCATGGAATATGCATGGAATCAGTACTACAGCTTATGGCATGACCTGTGACACAATATAGGTATGG
>QFEO01002288.1:0-24563 GCA_003316615.1 Amanita pseudoporphyria
AAGACTGTGATAACTGGATAGTAACTGGAACTTTGGCCTGTGAGCAGCACAGAGAGAGGTGGGAGAGACTTGTAATCAACCACAGGCATCACACCTTAGCAGGTTATAGAAGGGCAATGAGGAGGCCAGATGAGACATGTGTTACGACGAGTACACGTTTCATCCCCATGTTTCATCCCTTATGCCACCCCCTGTTTTATCTTCAGACACACATTTTACCTTCCGTCCATTCTTCCTTATAACCCCTGTTTCATGTCCGTTTCAACTCCTGTCTCAAGCGTGTTATGTATCTTTGTGTATGCGCTTGCGTTGTTTACTACCAAACACCCCTAGCGCCTATATAAACCCCTAAGTAGCACTTGTAGTTCCTTAGCTTCACAATAAAGATCTACATCACTGCCACACATCAGAACCTAAGTCTCTGACTACCTTCTGATCCTTGGCCCTGATTATCTCGCCCTCCTCGTTGAACCTTCGTCTCCAAGACCGTCCACTGCCCTCTTGTCGACGTCCTTCATCCAGGACCACCCTCGCCTTCACTACCACCTTGTGCTCAGGCTCGATGTCTTAACAGATTGCGAAGCTCTTAACACAGTGCACTCCTGGTAGACAAACTGTCTGATAAAACCCAGACATTGCTACAACTCTTGGAAGCCACTCACCCTTCCAACAACACCCTCAATGAACAAACCCTTGACCCATTCATCCAGAAGTTAAAACATCTTGCGGATCAAGCAGACTCCAGTCCATCTTCAGCAGAAGGACAGAGACGCAGACTAGCAACTCTTCTAGACCCCCCCCATATCACCAACCCAAACCGATTAGGACAAGTGATCCCACACAAAACCTTCAGACAGTATTACAGAGAGCAGGCAATCAAACGTTACAAAGAGGACAACACCCAGCCTACACCATCGATTCACACAGTACCATTCCTAACTCCCACCGAGCCACAGGATGAATCATCAGGAAAACCCTTACCTCAGAACAATCCACAACAGTCACAACCAGCAGTCTCACCCAAACACTTGAAATCACAACTACAGAAGTTTGGATCAAGTATCAAAACCCTGACAGAACGTATTTGTGGTACAAATTCATCGAAAGCAAAACAACAGAAGTCTCAGTATACGGACTCCTCCTAGGAACGGAGCCAGTCCAAGACAGATAAGACAAAACGACTTCAAGAAGCGGACCCATCTCTAGAACCAAGTCAGATCAACCACACACTCACAAATTATTTGCACCACCCTACAGACATGAAAACAGAGACATCTGGGAAAAATTCTGTCGAATCTATAACTTCAACCCAAACCAAGATCTCCTTTGCTTTGAGGCCGAATTTAACAAGTGGAACAGATTCGTATCCATCGCAGAAGGAACCAAACAAGAAGAGGAACCAGTAGACAAACCAGTAGACAAACCAGTAGACAAACCAGTAGACAAACCAGTAGACAAACCAGTAGACAAACCAGTAGACAAACCAATAAACGAACAACCAGCAACACAAGAAGAAGAAGAACCAATCCAGTATTTCGGTGCAGATGAAATGGCAGAAACCGAAACCTCAAAGTTATTCAGACAGGCAGTCGCCTCACCAGAAGACTATGACGGCAATAGAACCAAATTCGCCTTCTGGTGGCCCAATATGCAGTTATACCTCATGGGATATGAATGAATCTCAGCAAAAGGAAAAATAGTAGCCATCCTAACCTGCCTCAACAAAGGACAAGCCAAAGAATGGGCAGAAACCAAGAAAAACAAAATATTGGCAGGAACCTTAAATTCATATGAAGTCTTCAAACAACAATTAGAAGAACGTTTCACGGACCCCATCTGCACACAAGTAGCCCTTAACAACATCCATTCCTTTACCCAAGGAAAACTCTTTGCACAAACATACCTAGACAAGTTTGAAATCCTACGAACTACTAGTCAGATTAAAGATGAAGAAGCATTATACCTACTCAAAAGAGGATTATCCCCGTGAATCATGAACCTTATCTACAGATCAGACCAAGAAGCACCAGACACATACAAAAACTTCATAGCCAAAGTACGAAAAATAGCCAACAACCTGGATATCAATAGAGGATACCAGGGAAACACTCCAGGATGAACTACCTTCCAAGGAGAATGATGGACAGGATCAGGAACTACATATGGAGGAGCAGGAAGACCAATGGAAATCGACGCCATGGGACCTCGATGCTATAACTGTGGACGCTTTGGACACGTTGCCAAAGAATGCAAGAAACCTAGAAGAGAGAAAGGCGCATGCTTCGAATGCGGAAAACAAGGCCATATGGTCAAAGAATGCCCAGTTAGAAAAATAAAACCCAAGTTCACATCCAGGAAACCATTCCAAAAATCAGTATGAAAAGAAGACATAACCGAAGAAACCCCTCAAGAAGAGGAGATACAGGAAGAAGCAGAATTGCATTTTGGCGAAGAGGACAAGTAGGTGTCATACCCGCCCTCTTCCCCAAGGACTCTCGAGTATTAAATGTGTGTAAATACGCCGACAATATAGCCACTTGTCCTGCACCAACTTGAGAGATCCATAAGACACACCAAAGTATTACTCAAGAACCACGACGGAAACCACCAAAAGGACTATTCCTAAATGCAACCCTCACCTCAGGCCATGGCCACACAATTAAATTCAGACCAGAAGTAGACAACAGATGCCAAGCCACATCAATCCACCCATCAATCATCAAAAAACATAACCTTATCACCAGAAAACTCTCAAAACCAATTGAAATGACAAATGCGGACGGATCACCCAACAAACAGAAAAAAGCAACCCACATCGCACATGTTACCGCTAAGCGAACTTAGTATGCCTGGTCAAGAAGTTCCCTGCAATAGGGATGAACTGTGACAACAAGCCCACTCGTCGAGAAGCACTGCGACTAAGACTAATACGAGGATTAGGAGCTGAGTGACTAAGATCACTTGAGAGGCGTTCAGGGAACTGATAAGAACTGATGATCAGGTTCAGGATCAGATGTGAACGTTTAAGAACGAATAGATTAAACTTAAGGTACTACTACTAACAAAGTGTGTACTTAAGTTTAATGTAAGAATATAACATGTAACGACAGTTATATGTAATGGTATAACATAAACGTTATGTTATACTTACAGTAAGTAATGTTTGTGAATGATCATGTAAGTGACAGTGAGCTAGATAAGACTTTATCTATGAAATGATTGTAAGACTTTAACGAAAGTAGTATGTCAAGGTAGATAAGTATAAACGAATGACTTATCACATGATCATGTTGATTGTAACAAACAATTGTCAATAACGCGAACACGCGTCGGTTGTAACAGCACAAGTGCGAATGCAACTACCAGAATTCAATCATGAGGAAATCATCAAAGCCCTTGTTCTCGAATTAGGGCACAATCAGATGTTGTTAGGAATCGACTGGCTAAAACACCATAACCCAAGCATAGACTGGAAAGGACCCAGTATCACATTCAACAAATGCCCCGCCACCTGTCACCAGACCCAGCTGTCAGTAAAACAGTCCCAACAGGCAGAAACTGATGAAAATGGCTTATCAAAAGGTATCAAACCAGACTACATAAAACCATTCCAACATCTGTTTGATAAAAACAACTTTGACAAACTACCAAAACGAAGGGAATGGGACCATGAAATTAACCTCCTACCAAACGCACCAACAAGTCTCCCAGCAAAAACATACCACATGACCCAAACCGAAGAAAAAGCCCTAGACGAATTCATAGATACAGAATTAAAAGCAGGGAAAATTAGACCATCAAAATCACCATTTGCCAGTCCTTGCTTCTTCATAGGAAAAAAGGATGGCAGTTGACGACTAGTCCAAGATTACAGAAAAGTAAACGACATAACAATCAAGGACAAAACACTGCTACCACGCATCGACGAACTACTGGACACCCTACAAGAAGGAAAGTACTACAACAAGATGGACATCATCTGGGGATATAACAATGTCTGAATCAAAGAAGGACACGAATGGAAAGCAGCATTCCTAACACCAAGAGGACTCTTCGAACCCACTGTCATGTATTTCGGATTATGCAACTCTCCAGGAACATTTATGCACATGATGCAGACACTATTCAGAGATCTGATTGCCCAAAAGAAATGCAGCATATACATGGACGATATCCATGCCCAAGGACGAACACTAGAAGAACTAAAAAACAACACAATAGAAGTCCTGAAAATCCTCAACGAGAACGATCTATATATCAAAGAGTCAAAATGCTATTGGGAAGTAACCAAAGTACCCATACTAGGACACATTGTTGGAAATGGTCAAACATGCATGGAACCTACAAAAGTAAAGACAATCCTTGAATGGAAAACCCTGAAAAACAAGAAAGATGTCCAATCATTCAATGGGTTCTGCAATTTCTACAGAAGATACGTCTGAAACTATTCCAATATCGCTAGACCTATCACAAAACTAATGGGCAATGTACCATTCAAATGGGAAGACCATACCCAGAAGGCATTCGAAAAACTAAAAGCAACCATTGCATCAGAAGAAGTCATCGCACAACCCCAACCAGAGGGCCAATATAGAGTCGAAACCAATGCCTCAGGTTTTGCTATAGGAGGAGTACTTTACCAACTACAAAATGGCGAACAGTAGCATTCACATCAAGAACCATGTCTCCAGCCAAGCTCAACTATGACATATACGATAAGGAATTACTGGCAATAGTCCACACAGTTCAAGAATGGTGCCATTACTTACTTGATGTTGAAAAACCATTCGAAATATGGACAGATCATAAGAACTTATCATATTTTCGCCAACCCCAGAAACTGAATAGCCACCAAACCTGCTGGTACCTTTGACTTCAAGATTATAACTTCACGCTCCATCACATCCCAGGATCATCAAATTCAAAAGCAGACATCCTATCTCGATTACCTTGGTACAAACCTGCACCCACCACTACAGAAACAACACTCTTATCAGAAAAATGCTTCATCAACCAATGCAGACCAGCGATAAAATTGTTTCAGGAGCAACAATTCTGGGAGAGAGATGCAACTCACATAACAACCACAACATTCATGATGACACTACAACAAAAAATACAGCAAGACCAAAGAAGGGAATCATCAGTGCGACAACAAAGAGAAAAGCACCCAGATGATTTTAAGGAAGAAGACAAGTTACTTTACTTCAAAAGTAAAATATATGTCCCACCAAACATGAAATTAAGAGAACAACTACTGCATGAAAATCACGACACACCAATAGCAGGACATCCAGGAATATTTAAATCACACGAACTAATCAGTCAAAATTACTGGTGGCCATCACTACTCAAAGATGTCAAAAGATACGTCGAAGGATGCATAATGTGCCAAAAAGACAAAGCCTCAAGACAAAAGAAAGCTGCACCACTTAACCCTCAATCCACACCAATGGAGCCATGGGAATCTATATCATTAGACATCATAGGGCCACTACCAAAATCAAATGGGTACAATGCAATACTTGCAGTCATCGACCAAAGCACCAAAATGATACGATTAATCCCAACAACAACAGAACTATCAACAAAAGGACTAATCAACATATATCTCAAAGATATTTGGAAACTACATGGAATACCAAAACAAATCACCAGCGATAGAGGCCCCCAGTTCGCGTCAAATCTAATGAAAGAACTATGCAAGAAATTAGGAATACAGCAAAACATATCTACGGCATATCATCCCCAGACAGACGGACAAGTAGAGTGATCCCACCAAGAAACAGAGACATTCCTCTGACATTACATCAACTACCTACAGGACGATTGGGAAGATTGGTTAGCCATAGCAGAATACCAATACAATGATAAGGAACATTCCACAACCAAACACACACTGTTCTTCCTGAATTATGGAAGACATCCATGGAAAGGAGAAATAACAACTCAACCAACTCAAAATGAAAACATAGACAACTTCACACAGCTCTTACAGAAAGCCAGACAAGATGCTAATGCAGCATTCCCTTCTTGACCTCTTACCACCACCATCTCCTTACACGCCTACACTTTCCCCTCTGTTCTGCATCTCTCCACCACTCTCGAAGGGCTTCAGACTTGGCTTCTCTCAACATCATGCTCATACGGTGTGTATCTTCTCCCATTTCTCCTCATCGTTCCTCGTTTTCTCTCGTCTCCTTCATCTTTCCCCCTTTCCTCTCTATCCTCGATGCTCCATTCTTCTACGCAGCTCCTTCTCAGGAGCTTACTGGGTTCTTCACATCTGTTAAGAAACAAGTCAGCCGTCGCCTTCGACGGGACTCTGCTGCCTCTTTTACTACTGTACCTGACTCTCAACTGCCCCACTCTTCTACTTGACATGCTTCAAACGTTGCCCATGGAGACTCAGTGTCCCATGATCTTGCACGCTCTGCGCGGCATGATTCCAGAGGCATCTCAAGCTTGGATCAAGACGCTAAGGACCATACTGGCGACTCTGCTTTGATTGACTCTGCCATGGATGAAGACTACAACTCGGACGCTTCTGTCAGCTCTGTCAACTCTACTGCTAGCGAAAGACTCCCAGGCACCTTTAGCAAAAGGTCATCAAAACGCAAGGCTGCCTCAAGGGCCTCTAAGCGGGCCTCGAGGGCCAACACGCGACAAGGGTCCCCGGCTGTGGCAGCAGGGGGTAATACGTCTCAGGGATACAAATCACATCACATTTCACGACCGGCTTCTGCAGCATCAGGGCATAGGGCTAGTGTCAAAGCTCCAGTCCCTTCCTCAATGAGCGTACAACCCCCGGACTCTTCCCCCCCAGTCCACAGCAATACAGACGATCACCTGGTCCCTCACCCTGATGGCCCGGATGAATGGGCCCTCCGTGACCCTGCTATCTCCCAGGAGACAGTGTATAACATTGTCCAACGCATTAATGCTTGCACTAAAGAATTTCCGGATCTGGAAATACCAAACAATGCCTTCGCAGCTATGACATGGATTAAATCATACGGATCATCCCCCCCCCAGCGAAGTCTCTTGCGGCCAAAGAATGGTTGGAAACGAAAACGGATCACATTGAATATTTGCATGAGGTCACAGTCAAAATTGAAAGCAGAGCTCAGGCTTTACGAGACTTGGACAGTATTCCCATTGAGGAAAACAGCCATGCCCAGGAAGCCAAAGACAAATTTAAACATCTCCCGCCCATTGCAGTCGTGGGTTCCCCCCCTGCTCCCCAGTCGTCAGATCCATTATTTACCAGCGCTGGCATTCACATACAGCAAATGGGATCTACTCCGGAAACTATATTAGTCCATGACACCCCCGATCAAAACAAAGCACCATCCTATCTTGCTACTACTCCACCCAACGCAATCAAGCGCATTGCTGAAATCCAAGCGGAGGTCGAAGCCACCCCCACCAGGGATTCTGTCAGCCGCCGAGGGTTGCCTGCTGTACTTTCTAGCAGGCTGTCAGGCATTGAGCACCATCAGCCTATCGACATCTTACATCCGCTTCCCAAAAAGCCTTTGACCTTCGTTCCAGGCGCATTGCAAAGCGCCCCAGATCAAACTTATGAGGACTACACGGATTTCACATCAGGGTCCTTCCAACCCTTCCCTAGGCGAGCGGACGTCCCAAAAGCGCAAAGCGCCATTGAAAAGCTGCTTAATAGGCCGGATATCCCCATTTACCAAGGCAAAGGCAAGGAAAGAGAGGTACCAGCTCCCCAACCAGTGGACATAGACATGGAACCTATCCTGGATAACAAAGCCGATAATGTTGATGATGCTATGGCAGTGGACGAGACAACCACCAAATCCAACACAAAGGCCTCAGTCACGGGTAACCCCAAACATTTAGAGCTTAACCGCTATGGCTGTCTGACAAATGAACACTCCTCCAAGTACCCAAAAGAGGATGGGGAAGGCTCAAACTGGTCCTTCAGCCATCTATTAGGCCTCACCATGGATGTGTACACGTCCATTAAGAACAGCTACTACTCCACAAAAGACAGCCGCAACTCTGACGTTCATATCTCGGGGGCAGATAAATTCAGCACTGACTTCGCCTTTGACATTTTTGCCACACACGTTATGGCCATGACCAAACTCAGGGATTCGTTATCAGTCCAAAAAGCGAATTTGTTAGAACCCCATCTAGTCCCAATAATGGCCTTTATCTCCGCGTCCGACTCTCCCTTCTTGGCAGACGACTATTGCATATTAACCAACCACATCTACTCCCAGCTGGCTCCTGACCAAAAGCTTTTGGTGGACCCTCCTAAAACATCTGCTTTTACCACGCTTCGTAACCCTGATCAACAGGGCAACAAACCCAAAAAGCTCAAAGCAAAAGAAAACATTGTTATCCTGGTCGCCCAGCTTAAATCTATTTCAGAACTGAGTGCTTCTCTTATGGCCTCTTTTAAATTATCTTTTGTGGACGCTATCACTAGATCCACTGACTTTATCACATCTCTTCCTCTCAATAACCTTGAAAAACCCAAAAACAACGACATCCCCAAAAACTCGACTCAAAATAGAGGCCTCCCACAGAGACCTCCCAGCCGAAACCTCAACCCCTCTTCAAATCATGCCTCTACAGCCTCCAATAAGGCCGATACCAGGGGAAAAGGCAAAGCTAATGCGGGCAATGACAAAAAAGACGACCCGACCTCTCTAAAGCTTCCTACTTTGTGGGCCGCAGTGGCAGCTGGCAACAAGGAAGAATGGGAGACTGTAAACAACAAACGCAACAAGAATAAGAAAGAAGCATCCCCTAATACCGCTCAAGGCACACATGACAACGTCACCATCATTTCAATCCCCTCTTTCGCAAGAGAACAAATGCCCATAGGCAATCGCCCAGAAGGCATGGATTTACGCTTCAAGTTCCTATCAGAACTGGCCACTCTGGAGGGCAAAAACGTTAACACTGCGGACCCGGAATTTACGGCCATCAGCTGGTCTAACAGAGGAGCGGTGGTTATCAACACAATATCCGCAGTCACTCCAGAAAGACGAAAGATTTTCCAACAAGCAGTTGCAAACTTTTGTCATACCTCTGTCACAGAAACAGCGATCCTTAACTGCCCTACTACGTCGGCACTCAAATTCCTGGCAGTCCCTTCCACAAACCACTGAGGCGGCATTCTTAGCAGCGACGAAATCAAGATTGAACTCAAGCGTAATCCTAAATGGAAAGACGCTCTATTCTTCAATGACGCTAGATGGATTAAACCACGCGGAGAAGAAAACGTCGGACCCACAGGCACCATATTAGTCGAAATCATAGACAACAAGGCGGGTAGCAACTCGCAATATCTGCATAACTCAATTGTCTTCATAAATGGCAAACAAGTACAAACTCAGAAATGGTTGCTTAAGGATTCAATCCCTCAGTGCACCAATTGTTATCGGTGGGGCCACACCACTTATGTATGTTGCTTCTTGCAGGAAGTATGTGCTAAATGCACCAAGCTACACCCTACCTCATCTCATGCAACATACTGCCCAGACTGCTCCTCCAACAAAAATTGCGATACTATGCTATGCGTCAACTGTAACGGCGCTTCCCTCAGCAGTGACCACCCCGCAAACTCCACTAATTGCCTGTTTTATAAGGCGTGCAACTCAGCTGCAGGTATGAAAGACCTCATGGAACAATACAGGGCCAACCATACCAGGTGCTCTGAATCGATAGTAAATGCCAGAAAAGCCAAAGAAGCAAAGGCCATCAATTCAGGATCCAATGAGCACTCAGGCGTTAGATGAAACGCTCAAGGCCAAACGATCATAGGAGGAGGCAGTGGCTCTAAACCAAGACCCTCAGGTATTGAGCCGAAAGGTGTCAAGTCAAGGTTAGAACAAGGCGTCAAATATGTAGAATTTAAAGACGACGGAAATGTCAATGAAGACATCCTTCGTAAAGCCGCGGAGCACACGATGGCTAAACATAAGAAAGGGATGCCTTACGTCCCGGATGCCAGCGCCTTCACCATCACCATCCCCAGCATTTCTGACCCTAGAAGATCGATGGCCGCCCCCCCCCCCAGTTGCTGGCCCCTCTAGCGGCATAATCCAAAGCGCAGTGCGCATTGACAACATTTCCTCTGATGCTGAACTAGCAGCCCTCATGGCAGAGGCTGAAGGCCGTAGTCAGGCCGCAATAGCAAATGATATAACCATCCCTTCATGATTATTACGCCCGCTCAACTAACCTACTTGTTTAACAACATCCAAAAAAGCTTTAAAGATCTCTCTGCGCTGCTCGAAATGCATAAAGACTCTGTCGACATCATTTTCATTCAAGAAGCCCCCTACAAACTAATACGAAATATGGGCGCCCTCTCCTCTATCGAAGGGGAAGAAATTCACGGCAGATCCACACATCCACAATGGCACTACCTACATAATCACATACGCTTCAAAAATATTTCTCAAGTCTCAGTATATATTAACAAAAGAATCGACAATGATTTCTCTATATCTCTGAACTCTACCCTCTTTTCGTCTCCAAACATCCTTTACTTTACTTTGTCTTCGTTACGGACAGGTTACAAATGGGCCTTTTTGAATATTTATTTCAATAGGACTAAATCTATTTACAAGGACATGATCAAAGAACTTTGCGCTAACCTCCCTAGGCTAGGAACGATAGCGGTTATGCAAGGTGATTTCAATATACACTCAAATATATGGGACTCTGACGCGGTTCGCTCGGAGGCGCTAGGCGACATTCTCTTTACAGCTGCCTCAGACTCAGATTTAGACCTTCTTAACGATCCGGACGAGCCTACTTTCTGGCGGGAAGGATATCTCCCGTCGGTTCTGGATCTAGTCTGGGTCCACTCTAGCTTCGCCATCAAAACGTTACAGCTGCCTTACCTAGAGATAAATGGGCCAAAAAAGGACCACTTACTATTAAATTTATCATGGTCTGGACCCATGGCATCTCCCAGCTCAGGTAAACCATACATTCCCAAGGGATCTGACAACGAACTAAACTTTATCAACAATGTACTACTAAACGTCGAAAATTGGAACAGTTCATCCCCGCAGGCTTTCACAGATGACCTCTATCTGTCTATTAACATGGCATGGAAGGATAACGCCATCACGCCCAAACCGTCTAGCAACCCCACCAAGTGGTGGAACAACGAGACTGCCCAAGCCAAAGACAACTACTACAAGCGCCCCTCCAAGGAAACCTGAAAAGCCTATGATAGCACTATACGCCGCGCTAAGAAAGATTTCTTTGATAAAAGACTACAGGACATGTGCAAAAGAAATCTTCCTTGGGAAAGCATTAATTGGACCAAGGAAAGGGCGCCGGCCAAGTTCCCACAGGTGGTTGATAAGGTTGGCAACAGCCTTTCGTCGGCGGACACTCTTTTCCCCGCACTTCAACATCACTTCGTCAAAAGTATCCAAGAACGTCAAATCAACTGGGATAACATCAACGCCCTCCCAGAAAATCCAGCCCAGCAATGGCACCCCATATCAACTATTGAAATTCTAAACGCCTTATCACCCACATCAAATTCTTCAGCTCCAGGACCGGATGGTATCTCATGGGGTATTATAAAACTCTTATTTAAATCGGACGCTTTCACTGCTCGGATCACTAACTTATTTAGGGATATCTTGGCAAGCGGGGTATGGCCGTCTCAGTTCGCAGACACTGTGACGGTTATAGTTCCCAAGCCTAAAAAGACTGATTACTCTAAAATCAAGGCCTATAGGCCGATCGTGCTACTAAATTGCCTTGGGAAGTTATTTTCCAAGGTATTAGCAGCGCGATTACAATTTTTTGCCATTTCAAATGACTTGTTTCATTCTCTGCAATTCGGGGGACTTAAACAGAAATCCACAACTGACGCCAGAATGTTTTTAGTCAACTGGATCTGCGAAGCGCGCAACAACGGCAAGTTTACATCCTGCCTAGCCATAGATATGGCGCAATATTTCCCATCCATCAACCCTAGCATCCTCAAAGTCATGCTACAAAAGCAGGGCTTTCCTAGCGAAGTAGTTAATCTTATCCCGGCCTACTACGCCAACCGATCCACCATCTACTCATGGGGCTCGGCGACTTCAGGCTCCTATCCTATCAACGTTGGAGTCCCTCAAGGCGACCCGCTTTTGCCAGTTATCTCCAACTTATACGTTTCCCTTATCCTCAAAACCCACTTTGAATACCATGACCAAAATTCGTCAAATGTCATGAGTTTTATTGACAACTACAACTTCTTCACCTCTTCCAACTCAATAACGGAAAACATAACACAGTTACAGCATTTCTTCACCAAAATCTCCTCCCTCTTCAAGGACGTCGGTCTTATAGTCGAAAACGACAAAACAGAAATATGCCACTTCTCGGCAAGGGACATACATAATCCAATCCCTCAGTGGCGACGATGCTTTATCCCGGTCACGAACACAGACATTATGCTCTCCAACAGTTACAGACAGGTTACGATTTCTCCTTCTTCAGTATGGCGATATTTAGGCTTCTTTTTCGATTCTTCTCTTTCTTTCCACTCTCATATCTCGAAATATGTTAACAAAGCTTATTCTAGTACTAGCGCCTTGCGCATGATAGGGAACGCGGCTGGCAGTCTGGACCAAACTCAACGATTATACGTTTACAAAGCGTGCATCTGGCCTATTCTCTCCTACAGACTCGAACTATGGTTCGTCAAAGATGGGAAAGGTATCAAGAACAATCTCAAAGCCATGTCCAAAGCGCAAAATCACACACTCAGATGGATTACTGGCAGCTTTCGCTCCTCCCCTATTTCGACCATGCAATGGTGGACAGGATGCCCTCCGATAGTCACCAGAGGGAACATACAGATACTATGATGGGTGGCTAGGCTGAAGACTCGATATGCCTCGCATCCACTTAAGCGACTCATTGAAGCCAACCCGATACGCGCCTTCCTCACAAATAAGCAGACCAAGAAAGGCACCTGGATGCCGGCTTCCAATAATGTAGTCCACGCCGCCTTACCCATCCTCCGAAACATCGATGAGTTGTTCCTGTTTATCAATGACAAGAACATTCCAGGGGCGTCAGTCCATGAAATTTACAACACGCGCATCCACTATGCTCACTTTTCACACCCTCTGAAATGTCAAAAGGAATTATACGACCAATGGTTCCAAGGTTTCCTACATCAGCTTCGGCTCTGGCGTCAGGAACGATGGATCATAGCAACAGACGGCAGTCTTAAATACAGAAAGGCCAGAGCGGCAGCTATAGGATGAGAGCCAAGAGCTATAATCGACAACTGGCAAATAGTGGAAGATGTTGCGGCATCCTCTTCATTCGCTGCTGAACTCAACGCGCTATGTATAGCCACATGGAAGATGGTGTCCGAAAACGTCACAGGCCAAGTTGTTATCCTCATCGACAATCAGGCGGTGGCCCTCTCGGCTCTGGATCCTAATATTCACGATCGACGAGATCTTAGCCTCAATATCATCACAGCGCTCCGCTGTTGGCTAGAACAGAACCCTAACAACGACCTCACTATATCATGGTGCCTGGGGCACTCGGGCATTCCGGAAAATGAGCATGTCGACAAAATCACTGCAGTCACGGATAAAACAGAGGAGCTCCCTTATTCCACATTAGCAGGGACGCTCAATCACTTCGTCACCACCCAACAAAGGGCATGGAATCGTGAACTCAAACGCCGATATGGCAGAGGAAAGCATGCGCTATGAATCAATTCTAGCAAAGGCAAAATAGTTTCTGCCACACTACGAGGACAGCCATACTTCATTAAGCACACTGGACGCAACTTAGATGTTGCAGTCCGTGCCTTTAGACTTGTATCCGGACACATGCCCAGCGGAGAATACCGATCCTTCTTCCCATCAAGATGGCCAGATGCACAGCTAGAATGCCCAGAATGTGACGAATTCCAAGACCACCGCCACATCCTTTGTCACTGCACAAGGTACATAGATAGATTCACAAATATGTTTGACGCCACGGCTTCCAGAAACAATTTCTTGGACATATGTAAATTTTTGGACAAAAACCCCACAGCAGGTTCATTTTCTGACACGTTCCATGACCTTTAGTTATGTGTGTTTGACATAGACATTTACTACAAACCATAGTATGTACATACAAGACTGCTTCGCGGTCTTAGCGCATAGTCACATTGTGATTTTGATAGTAATAAGATTCTTTTCTATTCAAAAAAAAAAAAAAAAAAAAAAGATGCTAATGCAGTGGCAAATCTATCAGCAAATCGATCAAAAGAATATTACGATCTAAGAAAGAAAGAAGCACATCCATACAAAACCAACAATCTTGTATGGCTTGAAGCAACAAATATAACTAGTGACCGCCCAACAAAGAAACTGAACGCCAAACAATATGGACCGTTCAAAATCAAAGAAAAAATAGGAACAGCAGCATACAAGCTCGAATTACCAACAAATTGGATGCTCATCCATCCGGTATTCAACCAAGACTTACTAACACCATATAAACAACCAACATTCAAGACACAACAAAAGCAACCACCACCACCTCCAGAAATCATTGGAAACAAACCAGAATATGAGGTAGAAACCATCCTGGACTCAAGGAAACGAAGAAACCAGACAGAATTCCTCATTGCATGGAAAGGATATGGAAATGAACACAACTCATGGGAACCAAAACGAAACATACATGCAAAAGACAAATTAAAAGAGTTCAAACGATTAAACCCACTCAAGGTACATGCATTGCAACAAACTACTACTACAATGCAGTACTCCACCCATTGTTCTCTGCCTCCCCTTCCTTCGCCAACTTATGATCAGGGCACAACACCTGTGCCAACTTCCTATTCCCCGCTGCAATCAACTCCAGCTGCTCCACCAGCAGCGCGATCATCTGGTTCTCAGCCCAGATCTTATCAAGGGTGCGCTGCATCATCTCCTCCTCCTCAACACTCAGAGCCGGATGTGGCTCAAGTACATCTAAACAAAACTCAGCAAAGAACAGACAATAAGAAAGGAAATGAAACTTACATCAGTAACGCACAAAGGCGTTATGAGACATTTGCCAGGCAACCCACTGCCAGGCCTCGCTCAACTCCTCGGACAAAGCAAAGGATGAGACGAACTTGGGTGCCCACTGAGGAACGTCAGACATTGTTGCCCCTCAAACGTCAAAAACACCCCCTGTTTTATACCTAAAACACGTCTCAGCACAGACCAACGGTCATCCCTCACCGAAGCGCAGTCTGTCACGTTACCCATTAATCAGATAGTTACCTGGAACTGTTCCCACACTGAATCTACAAAGCCTAGGCCCCTCCAGACCCTCCCCAGCTAATCGCATGTGCTGGCCCCATCTCGTACTCATAATCGCATCCACTATCGCTCTCAATTACGCAGCCAAAGCCCAATATGACCTCCTGGTTAAACTTGTTGCTATCCTCGCTCGTCTCAACAATCAAAGAGCAATACCCCCTCCTTCTCTTCATCATCATGCTCCCCAGCATCGTTGCAGGAATCATGTCACTCGTCACCAATCAATTGTCCATCCTCAGCGCCTTTGTAACCCCTCTCATCAGCACCATCCCAATCCCAGCCTGGATCCATCATTGGATGAACGAGTACAGGAGAGATATCAATCAACTCACCCGATACGATGCAGCCACTCACAAACAGCTCAATGAGATGCTCCGCTTCATGCAAAAACTTGAAACAGTAGTCAGCACCTGGAACCCCACCATCCTAGCTCAGGTGTTCGCAACCTTCGAGTTGTCATCCCAGGAACTCATGACCATGATGAGCAACGTCATCAAAGACCGCAGCGAGATCATGGGCAAACTCCACAGCATACAGTATGAAATTAACCATGGCATTCCCCAGGCACTACACCACTCGGTTACAGAAACCATCAGTGAATCGCTCAAAGACATCAAAACGCTCACAGACCGCATCTCACTCATGGAAGAAGACCAGGTCTCTCGACTCCTCAAGCTAGACAATGACTTAGCCATGGATGCTCAACGCAATGAGATACACACCATATTCGACATGGTCTGCAGCATGGATCAACACTTGGATCTCATCCATTTTCGTATCACTAAACTCGAGGAGCTCCACCAGCCACTTCCTTGCACCCAATCCACCCCTAACCTTGCCCCCAAGAACGAGTCCATCTCGCCGTCAATCTCCAACCCTCCCTTGGAATATTGCCATCAGACAACCCCCATTCCTATCTACAATACCGACCTCATCCCCTTCTATGACCCACAGCACCTCCCCACAGATGACAACATCGACTTCACAACTAAATCATGGTATGCAGCAGCCTATATGGGTATCCCCTACTCCTACGTTATGATGGGACTCGCTCACAACCCTCACTTCGTTGGCATCGCCCCAAACTCTGGACAACTCTGCTTCGCTAACAGCAAGAAGGTTTTAGGCACACTCATTGCCAAAGCAGAAGGGGCCATTGTCACCTAGTTCATGAAGAACATGAACCTTAGAGGGGAGATCCTGTTATGACAAGTACGCATTTCATCCCCATGTTTCATCCCTTATGCCACCCCCTGTTTTATCTTCGGACACACATTTTACCTTCTGTCCATTCTTCCTTATAACCCCTGTTTCATGTCCATTTCAACTCCTGTCTCAAGCGTGTTATGTATCTTTGTGTACATGCTCGTGTTGTTTACTACCAAACACCCCTAGCACCTATATAAACCCCTAAGTAGCACTTGTAGTTCCTTAGCTTCGCAATAAAGATCTACATCACTGCCATTCATCAGAACCTAAGTCTCTGACTACCTTCTGATCCTCGGCCCTGATTATCTCACCCTCCTCGTTGAACCTTCGTCTCCAAGACTGTCCACTGCCCTCTTGTCGACATCCTTCATCCAGGACCGCCCTTGCCTTCACTACCACCTTGTGCTCAGGCTCGACGTCTTAACACTTTCAATGTCAGTGTGGATGAGTCGATGCAAGAGGTCGACAATATATTGGAGTAGATTTGGTCCATTGGCAGTTTCAATTGGCCAGATCATGTGGCTAAGATTGGCAATGGACTCGAGGAGGTTCACCACATTGAAGTTCCAGTTAGCAGTAGCTAAAGTGACCAGAGCAGCCAGTATTTTGTGTTGTAGAATGAGGAACCAGATGCGGATCATCTGTTCCTGAGTCTCCTGGTCTATGGAGATTCAACCATAGGTGATTGTCACCTGTATCCTGTCTCGGATGTCCTTGTAGGTCAGCTCGTTTGGTCCTGTGATGGTGGTGAAAGGTGCCTTATCATAGAACCCAGAAGGGTCAGGGGCATATCCAAGTCGTCTATCTTCTTCTGTAATTTCTGCAGGGCGGTTGCAAGGGGTGCTAGAGTTCTCAAGAGCAGTAGTAGTTGTTTGTGGGGTAGCGCTTTGTTGACTAGACATGATAATATCTGAGTCGTCACTGACTCTGATGAGCAGATGAGCAATTGGAGCTCCATGTGAACACTCATTAACTGGTAATACTGAGTCAGCATTTCGATCTGATGTGTAGTCAGGGGGGGTGCAATGCTGTGATGTTTGTATGATGGTGGGGGCTTCTGCATTTGTGGCATCGATGTGGTTGCCATGTTCATCTGTATAAAGTCATTTGGATCTTGTTCAGAGGCCTTGGAGGGGGAGGTGGAACATCAAATGGATAGTGGGGAGTCATCTGGGGTGGGAGTAGTAAAGACAAAATTGGTGAGAGTGCGGATGATTTGTTGTTGGTTAGACATGTAGGAAGAAGTGGGGATGAAAGCTCTTAGGTGAGTTTCTTCCTTCTTTTATATTCTTGTAATAGTTCTTCTGCATTAGTAAGATTGCATTCTGGTTCCCAGGTATTATTAGAACTGTCAAAGTTCTTCCACTTGATCAAATATTGATGGTGGTGTCCATGGGTTGATTGGTGAGTGATTATTGCTTCTATTTCATATTCTTCAGCTCCATTGATAAGGTCAGGTGGTGGTTGAGTATTATTAGGTCCGTGGATGTCTGTTTTGTTATACAGAGTTAGTATGGTGGTGTGAAACATGGGGTGTATTTTCCATTGAGTTGGTAATTTTAGTCGATATGTTAGCAGTCCCAAGACTTTGCTAATGGAGAAAGGTCCTTCTCTCCTTGGGGCTAACTTTCGTGATTCATATGGCATGCGTAGATTACGCAAATCTAACCAGACTTTCTGTCCTTTCTTGAAGGGTTTAGAGTGGCAGGTAATCTGTTGTGTCATTTTCAAATGTGCTAGGTCATGAGCAGCAAGGACTTCTTCTCTAGCTTTATTTAACAATGTGAGGCAGTCTTCTGCTGCTGGGGTGGAGACTTTCTCAAATGCTTCTGGGATTGATACGGGGTTTGTCCCATACATCAGGTGAAATGGGGTTTGTTTCAGTTCTTGATGTTCCTTTGTATTGTGTGTGAATTCTGCTATAGGAAGGAGTTTATTCCAAGAGTGAGGTTCATAAGTGCAGAATATGCAGAGGTATATTTCAAGTTCCTGATTGAGGCATTCCATTTGTCCATCCATTTGGGGATGAAAGGTGGTGCTCATCTTGTGTTTGATGCGTAATGATTTCATTATCTCTTTGAAGACTTTTGTGGTGAATTGCAGTCCTCTGTCAGAGATCATTACATCAGGTAATCCATGGCATCAGAATACATTATTAATAAACAGATTGGCCATTTCTAGTGTGGTGATTGTTTTATGGCAAGGACTAAGAATTACTCCCTTTGTAAGGCCTTGGTCGACCATGACAAAAATAGAATCAAAACCATCAGAGAGGGGAAGATCAGTAATGAAATCCATGGTAAGTTGCTGAAAGGGTCATGTGGTGTGACTAATAATAGGCATAAGGGGAGCGGCAGTGGGGTGGGTATTTGGCTTCATTTGCTGACATACAGCGCATCTGTCAATAAACTTTTTTGTGAGAGTTGTTAAACCAGGCCACCAGTAGGAGGCTTTGAGTAAGGCAACTGTTTTCATAAGACCAGGGTGTCCGGTGAGGAGGGATTCATGGGTATCTGTGATAATATCTAATTGGAGATTATCAGTTGAAGGTATGTAGGTTTTCCCTTTGTAAAATAGTGCACTGTCGGTGATAGACCAGTTGGATATAGCTGTGTGTAGTGGCGGTGGTGTGCCATCAGATAAACATAGTTTGATGGTGGTGACAAGGTCATTGTTAGCTGAGGCAGCGATAATGCAGGTGTGGAGATTGAGGTTGATAACCAGAAGAAAAACAGTATCAGGGAAGACGGTGATGTCTTCAGTGTCATTGGCAGAGTTGGTATGGTCCACACGGTGAGATAGGGCATTGGCTTGAATAAGCTTTGTGCCAGGTATATGCGTAAGGGTATAATTGAATCATGAGAGTTCATTCCACCAGCAGGCTTGTCTGGCAGTTAGTCATTGAGGTGATCAGTAATATGTGAGGTTTTTATGATCACATCATATATCTATAGGATGGGGTGCGCCAAGTAGTAAGTAGCACCATTCTGAAAGAGCGTGGATAATGGCAAAGAATTTGCAGTCGTAGATTTGCCAGTTTTGTTCAGTTGGGGTTAAGGAGTGTGATTAGTATCCACAGGGTCGTATCAAGTTGTTACTGTCTTTTTGCAAGAGGACAGTGCCTATTGCCCATTTGCTTGCATCAGTCTCAAGTATAAATTGTTTAGTTGTGTCAGGCATTAATAGAACAGGTGCTGTTGTAAACTTTTCTTTTAATAAATCGAATGCTGCCTGGCATTCTGTTGTCCAATCCCATATCTTGTTTTTCTTTGTTAGGTTTTGTAGTGGTCATGCTATATGTGTGAATCCTGATATGAATTTTCTATAAAAATTTCCAAATCCTAGGAATGAGCATGTTTGTTTAACTGTGGTTGGGGGAGGCCAATCCCTAATACCAGTGAGTTTAACCGGATCCATCTTGATCGTATCATGCGAAATAATCATGCCCAGAAATTCTATTTCTGTTTGAGTGAATGTGCATTTCTCTATCTTGAGAAATAAGTTGTTTTCTTGTAGTTTTTCTAAAATGCATTTGGTCCTTTTCTCAAGTTCTTCTCGAGTCATTGCATGGATCAGTATGTCATCCATGTATATTACGATCCAGCCTTCGTCAATCATATCTCTAAAATAGTCATCCATCATGGCTTGAAATGTAGCAGGTGAATTTTGTAATCCAAAAAACATTACTGTTGGTTCATATAATCCTCTGTTTGTTACAAATGCTGCTTTCCATTCATCACCTTCTTTAATGCAGACATTGTTATATCCCCATCATAGGTCAAGTTTCGTAAAAAACTTTGATCCTTTTAGTTTTTGCATTAGATCAGAGACGAGGGGTAATGGGTATGAGTTTGGTTTAGTCCATTCATTAAGATAGCAGTAATCTTGGCAGGGTTGTAGTGCTCCCTTTTCTTTCTTTTCAATGTAAAAGAAGGGTGTGGCTTGAGGGGATTTCGATGGTCAGATATATCCTTTCACTAGCTGTTTATTTATCCATATATCGAGTGAGTTCTGCTTGAGTGGAGATAGATTGTAGATTTTTCCTTGTTTCAGTACAAAACCGTCTTTGAGGTCTATGGCATGGTCCCAAGGTCTAGATTCAGGGAATTGTTCACTTGCTTCTTTTTTGAATATGCTCTTCCATTGTTTGTATTCTGGGGGTAGTGTCTTGTTCCTGTCCTTTGGTTTGGGTTCCTCCTGTCCTGGAATCTTACTTTGGTCATCAGTCATTTGACTAGTATATTTGTGTGCCATCTGTTGAGTGGGGGAGAACCTAAACAGGTTCAATTCAAACGTGTCCTCATTGTACTGCACATCTTCCCACAGGGAAGCATTATTCCAAAGTAGTTGATCCGTGGGCTCGGGCTTCTTGTGTGACGTCAAGAACCGTACCACAAGGTCTTTGTCCCATTTGTGTTGCAGCTCCTTTTCTAGACCCAAAAGGCAGCTCCTCAGGGCAACGCGAATCTTGTCTTTATCAGAATCTGGGAATTCCACTGACTTCGCTTTCCAGTCTATTTTTGGGTTGTACTGCTCTAACCAAGGCAGTCCAAATATCAAGTCCTGATTACCAAGATTGGTGACATAATACCAATCATTTGTTTCTTTTCCTTGTATGTTCATCAGTACTAGTCACTTGTCTTTAATTTCTCCATGTGTATTTTCAGATCTGTCCACATTTCGTACTTTAAGTGGTTTCTTTAGAGGGACTTCCTTAAAATGAGAGGCTAGTCATTCACTGATGAACTGTCCTTCAGCACCTGAATCGATCAGGGCTTGGTTGTCAATGGATTGATCAGATAGCATTATCGTGATTGGCAGTGAAATTGTTTTATTTGATAAGGAATTTACAGTGATTTCACGTACAACTAACATATCTGATTCGTTTTCAGGGTTGGTAACCATCAGGGTACATCCTGGTTCTAAAAATCCTCTTCTGTGTCCATAAACATTCAGATCCTATCTTCATGGGGTAATTTCTGTAATAGGGCACAAATCATCATGTAACTCTCCCTTTCTTCTGGTTGCGAGTCTTCTTCTTCGTTCTCATCACCTGTCATGGTTTGTCTGATGGAATGGCCTTTCTTGAATCGGTTCCCTTTTCCTTTTCCCTTCGTTCATTGTCCTCCTCCTGTCTGTCCTCCTTGTCACTGCGAACAATCCCGTGACTGGTGTCCTGCTTTATGACAATGGAAACATAATCCTTCTTTGAAATGTTGTTCACGCTTGTCTTTGCTCATAGCATTGATAGCTATGGCATCAACGTCCATTGCGTTGGGATCCCTATATCATGATTGTCCAAACCCTTTACTTCCTGATGATGTTATTCCGGATAGGATAGCGGTCTGGTTTTGTGCGTTATTGGTGTTATAACGGAGAACACTTAGTACTACTTGGACTAACAGGACTTGTGGATCACCAACTAGTCCAGCGTCGACAAGTGTTGAGTACCAAATGTAGAGCTCAAGGAACTCGTGTACCAAGACTAGGTATACGAGTGTGAGGATGATTAGATTCAGCGTGACACTAAGATCAGCCTTGAGTTGAATCGAGTAGCCGACTAGATTGTGCGATTAACCACCTAAGTTGAACTTAGGGTTCTATCTAGTACATTCGGGGTCCTTATATACTACTGTGGTTGTATCGTAACAAGGATAAAGAGAACATAAGAATGTGTACACAATGACGCGTATGAATCAACGATGATATCATATAGAAGGTGATGGAAGGAAGTGACGTAGGGGTGATGTCATGAATATGTCATAAGTAGGAATGTAGTCCGAGGGAGAAACAGAGTAAAGGAAAAAGTAAAATTACATACAGTGAATGTCCTGAACTTGTATAACTGTAACAATTGGCTCATAATGCATATTCATACCAATCACTGAGAGTTTCAGGGTTGAACATCATTATTTGTCTCATGACATCTCCAGGTATCCCTTGTGTGAATAATGGTATGGCAGCGGTGTCTTCGGTGATCCTTGCTTGTTGGATTAGTTCCTTAAATTGATCAATGTAAATCAGGATGGGTAGTTTCCGTTTTTGTATTTTGTAGATCTTCATAATCGCCGTTCCTGGACTGTCCACTTCTCCCCAATGTTTTAGAAATTCTTGTTTAAATTTGGCATAGCTATCCCATTTGGTTGGTGTGGCATTGTACTCTTCTAGTTTATTGTTTTTCCATCGCTTAGCTTTATCACCACATAGAAGGAGGATAAATGTTATCTTCTTCCTATCAGTGTTATAGGTGTTGGTGAGCTGGAAGTGAGTTCACAATTGGCAATGAAATCAAGAGCTTCGCTTTTATCACCAATGAAGCAGTTGGGTAGCGGTGCTTTATTGTTCTGAGGTGTGGTGTCTCCCATTTCTATTTCTGGTGGTGTCTGGGGTGGGGGTGGGTCTGGGGGTCCAGGTGGAGGCAGTGTTGGTGATCTAGGTGGGGGGCGGTGTAGGAGTTCTTGGAGGGGGTGGTGTCTTTGGTCTTTCGGTTTTCGTAGACTCGGTTCTACTAATCAGTAGTAGAGTTGATGATGATGCTATTGGAAGGGTTGGTTGGTGAGGGAAGTCACTAGGTTTGTGAAATGATTTTTCAGAACCTGATTCACTAGGTACTTGGTAAGTTTTTCCTTTCTTTGGATAAAGCTGGTCTTCTGGCAAGTGGTACTCTTTCTTTCCTGGTTCCCAATGTGGTCCTATAAATTGTTCATCCTCAACAGGGGAATATGTATTCATATCTTGGAAGTGGTAATACCAACGACTGTTCTGATGATTGAAGTGGAGGTATAGGTGGTTAAGAAAGTAAGTGTCATTATGGAGAACTGCAGAATTAGGTGGTCATGAGAATCACTGTGGAATCCAAAACTTATTAGATTCAACGTGTGTGCCATCCTTGTATTTCCAGATGTTGTCTCTTGTGTCCAATTTAATAACAGCACTATCAAGGGTATACTTGTTGCCAGAGTGTCACTCTGCTTTATTTGGAGGGGGTGCAGGGATCTTTTGTAGTTGAAAGGAAATCTTGTTGAGTGGTGCAGGTAACCTATGGGCCTGCTCTCTGGAAGTTCAATAAGGTAGATGATGTGATAGTCAAACCAGGTAAGTTCAACTTTAAGTGTTATATCGGAGAGCACTTAGTATTACTTGGACTAACAGAACTTGCAGATCAGCAACAAGTCCAGCATCAACAAGTCTCGAATACCAAATGTAGAGTTCAAGGAACTTGCACACTAAGACTAAGTACACGAGCATGAGGATTATGAGATGCAGCATGATCCACTGATCAGCCTTGAGCACAATGTAGAGGTAAATGATCTAGATTGGTAACAACCTAAGTCGAACTTAGGTTCTACTACTATACATCAGGGTCCTTATATACCTAAGGGGTCATATCATAACAGAGACAAAGAGAACATAAGAACATGTACATAATGATGCAAGTAGGTAAATGATGAGGTCATATGGAAGGTGATGGAAGGAAGTGATGTATGGGTGAAGTCATTACTATGTCATAAGTAAGAATGGAGTCCATTGGAGTCCGAGGGAATAAACAGTAGGAAAAGTGAAAGTACATACAACAAACGTCCAGAACTCATATAGTTGTAACAGTACCCACTACCCCTCATATCTGATCTCATGTCAAAACTAAAAGGATCAAAGTTTTTCACGAAACTAGATCTACAATGGGGATATAACAATGTCTGTATTAAAGAAGGCGATGAATGGAAGGCTGCATTTGTAACAAACAGAGGATTATATGAACCAACAGTGATGTTCTTCAGATTACGCAATTCACCCACTACATTCCAAGCCATGATGGACGACTATTTCAGAGAAATGATTGACGAAGGCTGGATCATAATATACATGGATGACATATTAATCCATGCAACAACTCGAGAAGAACTCGAGAAAAGGACCAAACATGTCAGCACTTTACACTCCCCCACATGTCCCGCTGGAATCCCGCTGGAATCCCGGGAATCCCTGGGAATCCCTGGGACTCCCTGTGGAGTCCTG
>QFEO01002299.1:0-11226 GCA_003316615.1 Amanita pseudoporphyria
CCTTGTAGTTGTTGACCAACCCATTATACTTTTGTATCCCCTCTTCTCAGATAGCTTCAGACTTTTGATGGCTCAAATTCTGGCCTTCCTTGTGAAACTTCCCAACCCTACCTTCCTTTATATAGCATTGTCATTTGATATGTAAGGCTTGGATATATTAATGATATTTCATTTATTTTAAGGTCTTATATAACATTAACCTTTTCATCCCAAAATCCTGATGACCACACTTTAGATCATTTAATAATTTAACGTTATCCTTAACGTTATCCAATAGCATTTGACAGATGTTCAAGAACGTCTGATGCATCTCGTACTCCTGTGTCCACCAGGTCATCTCCTGTGGGGTCATCGGCACAGGTGGTTGGGATGCGACATTGAGGGTGACAAAGGATTGGTGATGGAGGAGCCCCGAGATCGCCTGGTGCATGTCCATCATTCGTTCCATGGTGCCGCAATTAGTAGCCGGCGGAGGGATATGCGTAGAGGAGGGAGATGGCATCCTAATGTCGTTAGGGTCAAACTCGTCGTCTGAGGGGTGAGGCAGTGAAGGAGGATCTGGAGTTGGCAGTCATCGACATCGTCTAGGATCTAAAGTCTGTAGCCTAATGCACTGTGATTTTTGTCGCTGTCGTACTAGGTCGATGAGATTACTTCCACCGGCAGGATGCAAAGAGGAAGCAAGTAAGGGGGACACAGTTCTTCTGGCTCGCAAGGGGTGTGGCATTTTTATGGTTTCTTGTGGGCTTCTTCCTCCTTTTGACCTGAACTTGTGTTTTCCTCGTGGACTACTTCGCGCAACTCTACATCCGTCATTAACCCTTTGCCCTTCCATTGTATCCATCTTTTTTCCCACGTATCGGGGTCCGTGTAATTTTCATATGGCCTAAAGGGGATTTCCTTCATTTCCATTGCTTGTATGTATCTAATGGCCATTGGGTACTTCTGATGGAAGGCCTTTACTTTATTCTTCGCATGATTCAGGTTCCCCGCGGGTTCCCAGGTGTCGTGATCCTTGGAATACCCTTTCCATCGCACCAAGTATTCCAATTTTCCCCTTTGTAACCTAGAATTGGTTACTTCGTCCACTTCATACTCCTTTTCCCCTTGTATTTCCACTGCTGGGGGGGCTGCTACTTTCTGCCCCCTCGTTGGCTTTACATAAGGTTGCACCTGAGACACGTTTACTACCGGATGGATGTTCTGGCTGAACAGCAGATCCAACTTTATGGCATTTTCCGAAATCACCTCTTTGATCGGGTACGGCCCGATCCATCTTTCTGCTAGTTTGCGCGTGGGTCGGTCTCGTAACTGTATATTTTTGGTGGATAACCACACTTTGTCTCCTATTTTATATTCCAGGGCGTTCTTCCGATGCTTATCCGCATTTCGTTTCATTGTTTCTTGTGACTGCGTGAGAGCCGCTCTTGCTTCATCGTGGACCTGTTTCATAGTTTCGGCGAACTCCTGTGCGGCTGGATGTTTCCCTTCTCTCCGGACTTCTATTCCCATATGGGGATTTCGTCCTATATTGCTAAAGAACGGGGTGTTTCGTTGCTGTATGGATTTGATTATTGTAGGCGAACTCCACTGTTGCTAGCCATTCTGCCCAGTCCTCCTGTCTCCTATCCACATACATGCGTAAATATTTTTCCAAATCTTGATTCATTCTCTCCATTTGTCCGTCCGTCTGGGGATGATAAGCCATGGATAATTTGGTTTGGATTCCTAACAGCTTATTAAGCTCCTTGGTCATTGCGGCGGCAAACTGTGGTCCTCTGTCCGATATGATGGATTCTGGCAGCCCATGATATTTCCAAATGTTATCCCTAAACAGTGTTGCCAGTCCTATTGCTGATGTGGCTTCCGTTGTTGCAATGAAATGTGTCATTTTGGTGAGATGGTCACATACTACTAAGATCGCATCATTTCCTTTGGATGGTGGTAGCTTTACAATGAAATCCATTGTCAAGTGTGTCCACGGGACTTTGGGTGCTTCATTTGGTCTTAATTTCCCTGCTGGCGGTTCCAGATATGTTTTCATTCTTTGACACCTATCGCATGCTTGCACATATTTTTTAACGTCAACCGTGATTCCTGGCCACCAGTAGTTCCTTGTAATTAACTCCGTTGTTTTCCATTGACCCAGGTGCCCTGCTGTTGGCATATCATGGTGCAGTTTCATCAACTTTGTTCTTAACGTATCTTTGTTGGGCATGTATACTTTTCCGAACTTTAGTAACAATCCTTGCTCTATTTCCCATTCATGGTCATCTGTTTTCTTTATTCCCGCCGCTTTCATTGCATCTACTGCCTTTTGTACTGGCTCGTCCCATGTCGTATTGCGGCATATTTGAGCTAAGATGTCCTGTTCTTCTCCGCTTATTAAAACTGTCCCTGTCGTAAGGCCGCTATTTTAAAAAATTCGGGCTTTAGTAATACGACATTCTTGTTGTCCAGCTCCATCCCCTCTTTAAGATCTGGCCTCCTGGACAGAGCGTCGGCTTTGGTCATAGTAACCCCCGCTTTATGTTCGAGTTGGAAATCGAATCATGATAAGTATAGGGCCCAGCGAGCTTGTCGGCAGTTCAGTTTTTTAGCTTTCATAAAATATTCAAGATTTTTATGATCTGTCCAGATAGTAAACTGTAGGGGGGCACCTTCCAAGTGGTGTCGCCATGCTTCCAGACATCTCATAATGCCCAGCATCTCTTTGTCATGAACGTCGTAATTGTGTTCGGTTTCATTGAGGGCTTTAGACAAGAAAGCCGCAGGACGCCATTTTCCGTCATCACATAACATTGACAGAATACCGCCCGTAGCATAGTCAGATGCGTCTGATTCTATTTGGAGATGGTGTTTTTCGTCCAGGGTTACCAGTAATGGAGCGTGCGTGAACTGGTATTTGAGTGTTTGAAATGCTTGGTTGGCTTCTTGAGTCCACTGCCATTGTTTATCTTTTTTTACAAGGGTGTGTAGTGCTGTGGCGATTTTGTAATTGCATTCAGTTTCATTGAGGGCTTTAGACAAGAAAGCCATGGGACGCCATTTTCCGTCATCACATAACATTGACAGAATACCACCCGTAGCGTAGTCAGATGCGTCTGATTCTATTCGGAGATGGTGTTTTTCGTCCGGGGTTACCAGTAATGGAGCGTGCGTGAACTGGTATTTGAGCGTTTGAAATGCTTGGTCGGCTTCTTGAGTCCACTGCCATTGTTTATCTTTTTTTACAAGGGTGTGTAGTGCTGTGGCGATTTTAGCGAATCCCTCGATGAATCGTCGATAATAGTTAGCTAGACCCATGAAGCACTGTACATCTTTAACTGATTGAGGGACGGGCCAATTTAGTATCGCTTCGACTGTCTTTGGGTCCATTCAGATTCCCTGTGGCCCCAGAATTACTCCTAGGAATTCGACCTCTTTTACTTTCCACTCGCATTTTTCTGGTTTGAGGAACAAGTCGTTTTCTTTAAGTCATTGTAAGACTTCCATTACAATCTCGTCATGACCTTCTTCCGTTTCGGTGAACACTAGAATATCATCGATGTAGATGATTACTTTCCCTGTATCAATTAAGTCCTTGAATAGATCATTCATCATAGTTTGAAAGGTTGCCGGTGAATTGGTCAACCCGAAATACATTACGAGTGGTTCGTATGCGCCTTGGAATGTCGTAAACGCCGCCTTCCATTCGTCTCCTTCCTTGATTCAGACGTTATTGTATCCCCATCGTAAGTCCATCTTTGTGAAGACTTTGGCCTTTCCAGCTTTATCCACGAGTTCCGAGATTAATGGTAGAGGATAGTTATTTTTTACGGTCCCCTCATTTATGTGTCGATAATCCTGCACCATTCTTTTTTTGCCGTCTTTTTTGGTGATAAAGAATACCGGTGAGGTTTGTGGGGACTTCGATGGTCTAATGTATCCTTTTCGTAGTTGGTCCGTTAAGAACTCTTGGACCTCATGTTGTTCATCCGGCGACAGCAGGTATACTTTTCCCTTCCTTGGCATAAATCCTTCTTTCAATTCTATTGCATGGTCCCAAGGTTTCCTAGTAGGCATTCGTTCCGATGCTTGTTTTTCAAATACCGACAGATACTGATGGAATAGTGACAGTACTGTGCTTATATCCACTGCTCCTATCCATCGTTTCATTTTTCCTATGCTCCCCTGATTTCCTTGTTTCGGATGTACCCTTGGGGGATCCTCGTTAATATAGTTGAGGGGAATGAAGGGGTATTTATCGTTGTGATAGTGTCTGGGATGTTTCATATCCTCTATCCACATTAAATCCTTGTCTTCTTCCCTTTTTTCTTCTAACCAGAATGCGAAGTCTGCTTCCCTTTCTTTTTCATAGAGATAGTTCATTAGCTCCCACCGTTGAGCTTTCCTCCATTCAATTTGTTTCTGCTTAGTGAATTCCTTCTTCCTGAATCCACAAGATTGGGGGCATCGTTCCAACTTTACTTCCCCATTTACCCAGTTTACTTCGGGATTATGTCGTTGTAACCATGTAGATCCTATAATCATATCGGTTTTTCCTAGATCACAAACTTCAAATGTGGCTAATTCGTGGTGCCCTTGATAGTGCATGATCACGTCCACTTCTTGTTGTATGCTTCCTCCTTTATTCATAGTTCCATCTACGTTTCTGACTGGTATAGCTTTATTGAGTTTCCAGGTTCTAATTCCATGTCTGCTGACCCACCGGGGATCTACAAACATTCCAGTCGCCTGCGAATCTAATAGGGCGATGGTTTTGATTTGTCGATGTGTATCCGGCAATTCTATAACCACATTCATTGTGACTTCTCCGGCTGGCCCTAACGCTCGGATGAAGTGCCTCGGTTTATCGGTGGACAATAATTTTTTATTTTGTTTTTTAGAGGAATTAGGCATCACTTGGGTTCTCGTGTGACCGCGCTTTAGGTTGCAATCCCCAAAGGACACCTCTGACGAGGAGACTAAGGTCTCACTATCTGTATCTAGGGTGGTGTCCATGTCCAATTCCGAATACCTATTGTGAGAGTTCAGTTGAGGCCCGACTGACTCTCTTCCTCTTTTCCCTGTTCTGGCGCTGTTTCGTTTTCGTTAGGTTTAGCAAAGTGTTCTTTCATCTCATCGTATGTCATTGCCCTTATGTCCAGGGTTGATAAGCAGTTGTGAGCCATGTGCCCTATTTTCCCACACTTGTAGCATCGCATAGGGGGCCGACGATTTTTGTCAATGTCCATTGGCACCCCTCGTCCACCCTGGACTCCTGGGTTTGGGTTTCCTTGTGGTCGTGTTTGTTGGTAGTTGGTTGGTCGTTGCCATGGACGATTGTAGTTGCTTTGGCTTGGGGCAGGTTTTGCAACTTGGTTGCCGGTTGATGGTGTAGTTTAGGTTGTTGCATATTGGAAGTATTGTTGGTTTTCTGAGTGGCTGCGGTCCCTCGGTTGGCTTGTTGCTTGTAATAAGCCTCCTCTGCTTTTGCTTGTCTCCACTGCCTATCCAACCTTTCCAATACTTGCACCCAATCCTCGTAAGTGGCTGGCACCGCATCCATTTCCAATATCCGTCGTCAAAGTCCAAAGTTAAGCCCTTCCTTATACATTTCTCTTAATGCTATACGATCCATCCCCGAGTTGATGGCATAGTTTTTAAAGTCTTGACTATAGGTTTGTGCATCCCGTTGTCCTTGTTGAATGACTTTTAGTTTGTTGATAGCCGTGACTTGCTCGTCTCGGTCTCCAAACTGCGCCCTGAGCTGGTAGAATAAGTCCGTTACTGTTCTTGGGAATGTTCAGCTGCCTCTTTCTCATTCTTTCATTAAGTTGTCTCTCCATAACACCAAGTTGGCTCCCGTAACGTATGATAATACCCAAGAGACCTTTTCGGCTTCTGTCGTATCCCTTAACTTTAAAGTTATGAATAGCCGGCATGCTATAATGAATGATTCTAATTTGTCATGGCTTCCATCATATGGTTCTGGCTTGGCAGCATCTATTTTGGTTTTCGATACTGTTTCTAATCCGAAAGTAGGAGCATTGTGGCTACTCATTCCGAAATCGTAATTTGTAATAGGAACCTGTGGCTGAGGCGCATATACCGATTGCAGGTGCTGGGAATTAAAGATTTCGTTTATCTGATGCTGCATCTGTTGCATTGCCTGCTGCTGCTCCAATATGGTTTGCATTAGATTTTGCAAGTTGGGCGTGGGTGCCTGGGGCATCGTTTGGGCACCCATTCCATTCCCTGGTCCGGTGGGAGGGGGCGAAGGTGTCAATGGATATGGTAGTTGATCTCCTCCTTCCTCCTGGCCCTGCTGCTGTTGGTGTGCCATGGTAAACAGTGGTGGGGGTGGTGAGTATATGGGTAGCGGTTCTCCAATAAGCTCCGCATCGGAGTTGAAGAGGTTGTTAGGGTTAAGGGTGAGCGGGTGCTGTGTAGCTAGTTGCACTGGTGGTGGTCCGAAGATGTGCGGTTCCTCTTGAATAGAGGGTTGGGATGTTGGGGTGTCCTCTGTGCTTGGGGTGATTGCTGATATGGTGGTATCCCTTTATTCAGCCTTTGGCGTCGTGATGACAGCCGACAGCACAGATGTTGGGGAGTCAAGTTCTACTGTTAGAACCACCTCAGGCCGTGTGACACAACGCTGAGAGTTCAAGTAAGAACTTTGGTAGAATAGCTTAAGTCCGTGCAGGACTATGAGAGAGAGTGAGACCGAAGAGATGGAGAGTCGTATCGTGATGATACTAAGTTGACTGAGGGAAACCCTAAGAGAACTCGACTGAGTTCCCTTAGTGTTTTATTGGGTTTATATATGTTTACAGAGTACTAATAATAGTCTATCTGAGTCATCCATAGAACAGTCCAGAACGATGAGTAAGAAGCATAGAACAACGCAAACATATGTATGCAAAGGTGGGACAGTGTCATGTGATATGTAACAAAGGTGACCATTCATAACAATTCTGATAAAACGATAAAAATGCGGTGATAAAGGGGGATGGGGATGAAGGTTGATGTAAAGCTTGGGGTGTGAGGTCTAGGAGTGGCGAGGAGTTTATAGTCGTACTCAGGACTCCTGTGTTTAAATGGTCCATCCGGCCGCCTGTGCATGTACCTTGTCATCAACATAGTTCTGGGGACCCACTGCTGTGAGGAAAGAAGGGAGGGGCCCACCACGCTTCAGATTGTTAAGTAACTTAACGTTGTCCTTTACGTTATCCAACAGGGTTTGACAGATGTTTAGAAACATCTGATGCATTTCATATTCCCGCGACCATCGGTTCATCTCCTGCTGGGTCATCGGCACCAGTGGTTGGGATGCGACATTAAGGGTGACAAAGGATTGGTGGTGAAGGAGTCTGGAGATGGCCTGATGGACGTCCATCATCCGTTCCATAGTTCCGCAGTTAGTTACCGGAGGGGGAATACGCATAGAGGAAGGGGAAGGCATTCTGATATCGTTAGGATTGAATTCGTCATCAGAAGGATGTGGTAGAGAGGGGGGATCCGGAGTGGGTAATTGTCGACGTCGCCTAGGATCCAAGGTCTGCAACCGGATTCTCTGAGATTTCTGTCGCTGGTGGACTAGGTCAATAAGGTTACTGCCCCCTGCTGGGTGTAAAGATGAAGCAAGTAGGGGAGAGGTGGTTCTTCTGGTTCGTAAAGGATGTGGCATTTTTATGGACTTTCGTTGACTTCTTCCTCCTTTTGACCATAACTCATGTCCTCCTCATGGTCTACCTTGCGCAGCTCTACATCTGTCATTAACCCTTTGCCCTTCCATCGGATCCATCTTTTTTCCCAGGTATCGGGGTCCGTGTAATTTTCATATGTCCTAAAGGGAAGTTCCTTCATTCCTGTTGCTTGGATATATCTGATCGCCATCAGATACTTCTGATGGAAAGCCTTTACTTTATTTTTAGCATGCAACAGGTTACCCGCAGGCTCCCAAGTATTATGATCCTCGGAGTATCCTTTCCATCAGACCAAGTATTCCAACTTGCCCCTTCGCAACCAGGAATTTTCCACTTCTTCTACTTCGTATTCCTTTTCCCCTTGTATTTCTATTGGGGGTGGCAGCGCTATTTTCTGTCCTCGCACTGGTTTCACATAAGGATGTATTTGTGAGACGTTGACAACCGGGTGAATATTCTGGCTGAATGGCAGATCTAATTCAATGGCATTTTCCAAGATTATCCTCTTGACCGGATAAGGTCCTATCCATTGTTCTGCTAGTTTACACGTGGGCCGATCTCGTAAATGTATATTTTTAGTGGACAACCACACTTTGTCCCCTACTTTGTATTCCAGAGCGTCCCTCCGATGTTTATCTGCATTGCGTTTCATTACTTCCTGTGACTGCGTTAGAGCCGCTCTTGCTTCTTCATGAATTTGTTTCATGGTTTCAGCGAACTCCTGTGCTGCTGGATGTTTTCCTTCCCTCCTTATTTCTATCCCCATTCGTGGGTTACGTCCCAGGTTACTGAAGAAAGGGGAGTGTTTGGTGGCCACGTGTATTTGATTATTGTAAGTGAACTCTGCGGTGGCTAGCCATTCAGCCCAGTCTTCCTGTCTTCAGTCCACATACATTCGTAGATACTTTTCTAAATCTTGATTCATTCTTTCTGTCTGCCCATCGGATTGGGGATGATAAGCCGTTGATAGCTTGGTTTGGATTCCCAATAGTTTGTTAAGTTCTTTAGTCATTGCCACTGCAAACTGGGGTCCCCTATCCGATATGATCGATTCTGGTAATCCGTGATGCTTCCAAATGTGGTCCCTGAATAACATAGCTAACCCTATGGCAGATGTTGCTTTGGTTGTTGCTACGAAATGAGTCATTTTAGTGAGCCGGTCACATACTACCAGAATGGCGTTGTTCCCCTTGGATGGGGGTAGTTTTACAATGAAGTCCATCGTTAAATGTGTCCATGGTTGTGTAGGCGCCTCGTTTGGCCTTAATTTCCCTGCAGGCGGTTCTGGATGCGTTTTCATCCTTTGGCACCGATCACATGCTTGTACGTATTTTTTGATATCAACCGTAATTCCTGGCCACCAATAGTTCCTTGTAATTAATTCTGTGGTTTTCCATTGGCCTGGGTGACCTGCTATTGGTGTGTCGTGATGAAGCTTCATCAGCTTTGTCCTTATCATATCTTTGTCAGGCACATAGACCTTTCTGAATTTTAGCACAAGCCCTTGCTCTATTTCCCATTCGTGGTCATCCATTTTTCTTATGCCTGCCACTTTCATTGCGTTGACTGCTTTTTGTACTGGCTCATCCCATGTTGTGTTGCGTCTTATCTGAGCCAATATTTCCTGTTCTTCCCCATTTATCAGCAAGTGTCCCTGTCGTAAGGCTGCAATTTTGAAAAATTTGGGTTTTAACAACACCATGTTTTTGTTGTCCAGTTCCATCCCTTCTTTAAGATCTGGCCTCCTGGACAGAGCGTCTGCTTTTGTCATTGTAACGCCGGCTCTATGTTCCAACTGGAAATCAAAGCGTGATAAATACAGGGCCCACCGTGCTTGACAACAGTTAAGTTTTTTAGCCTTCATGAAATATTCAAGATTTTTATGGTCTGTCCAAATGGTAAATTGTAAGGGGGCGCCCTCTAGATGATGTTGCCAGGCCTCCAGACATCTCATAATACCTAGCATTTCTTTATCATGAACATCGTAATTGCGTTCCGTTTCATTAAGTGCTTTTGACAGAAACGCTGCTGGATGCCATTTTCCATCATCACATAACATGGATAGAATGCCCCCTGTTGCATAATCCGAAGCGTCTGACTCGATTCGGAGGTGATGCTTTTCATCCGGGGTGACCAGCAGAGGTGCATTTGTAAAGCGATGTTTGAGCGTCTGAAATGCTTGTTCTGCTTCCTTGGTCCACTGCCATGTTTTATCTTTTTTGACCAAAGCATGTAGGGCCGTGGCAATTTTAGCAAATCCTTCGATAAACCGTCTATAATAGTTTGCTAATCCCATAAACCGCTGGACGTCTTTAACTGATTGAGGAATGGGCCAATTCAGAATGGCTTCTACTTTCTTGGGATCCATGCGAATTCCGTTTGGTCCCAAGATTACTCCTAGGAATTCTACCTCCCTTACTTTCCATTCGCATTTCTCCAGCTTTAGGAATAGATCGTTTTCCTTGAGTCGTTGTAAAACTTCCATAACTATATCATCATGGCCTTCCTCCGTTTCGGTGAACACCAAGATATCGTCGATATAGATTGTTACTTTGCCTGTGTCAATGAGATCTTTGAACAGGTCATTCATCATCATTTGAAAAGTTGCCGGCAAGTTAGTTAGTCCGAAATACATTACGAGTGGTTCATATGCTCCCTGAAAAGTAGTAAAAGCTGCTTTCCATTCGTCTCCTTCTTTTATCTGGACGTTGTTGTATCCCCACCGTAGGTCCATTTTGGTGAAGACTTTAGCTTTTCCTGCCTTATCTACTAATTCCGAAATTAATGGTAGAGGGTAATTATTTTTTATGGTTCCTTCGTTTATGTGTCGGTAATCCTGTACCATTCGTTTTTTGCCATCTTTTTTTGCAATGAAGAATACTGGCGATGTTTGTGGCGATTTCGATGGTCGAATGTATCCCTTCTTTAGCTGGTCTGCCAGGAACTCCTGAACCTCATGTTGTTCATCAGGTGACAGTGGGTACACCTTTCCCTTTTTTGGAGTAAACCCTTCTTTTAACTCTATCGCGTGATCCCATGGCTTCCTAATAGGCATCCTTTCTGATGCTTGCTTTTCGAATACGGATAGATACTGGTGGAATGTTATGGAACGGCAACCACCTATCTTATCCTGGGCAATTATCCTGTTATCTTTTTCTTTTTCCTTTCGTCATCAGTTCAATCCCCTTCAATGGGAGACTCTATTTCATTTCTCGTCTCAAGGACAGGGCTATGGACTTGGTTACAGTTTCTCTTCATTTCCTTTTCATTTCTAGGTTATATTGTGAAGCAGTTATGCTAATGGCTATTGGAGATTACTAGGACTTAGTGAACACTACTGGCGAAGGATAAGATTCCTTATAAGGAAGGTAGTCACGTCACAGCGTCACGCATAAGGTGTTGTACTTCTAACCTTTGGGTCTTAGCCCTAGTTGGGAAGTTGGTCACGAAGGTCACAGTAAGTGCTTGCTACAGTCATGGACAATCAAAGTCCACTTGTTTTCCCATTTCATTTCTGTGGCTTCATAAACTATCA
>QFEO01002303.1:0-25351 GCA_003316615.1 Amanita pseudoporphyria
GGCTCGTTGTATGTGCACTGCTTGACCTGGCGCATTCAGCTTAAACACGTCTATAGAGGTTACATTCGCAGAAACGAAGTAAAGATAGCTAGAATGAAACAGTTCTTCGTTAGCCATCATACGACACAGGTATTTAACACTTCCGTACTCGTTCCCATTCACCGTACCAACTGCCAACTCAGCATTGGCAGTATTATCAGGAAATATATATTGCTGTTGATGAGATCAAGTTAGGTTAAAGCAGCGGCACAGGACTACGTGACGGCTTACCTTGACAATGTGTCCCCTTAAAGTGTCATCTACACTGACTTCTGTGATGGTATTTCCATCGTAGTCGGAGATATAGTAGGTGCCTGTTTGTTTGCTGTAGGCACTCCAGCAAGCTGCTAGTTCCCCAGGGATCTCGTAAGTCGAAGAGGGAGCATCTCCCGGACGAGTCGAATTGTAGAAGAGGCCATTAAATATATCGAACCCGACTTCAACATCTGCAGACAGATAGGCATCTCTTCCAGGGATCTGGGTGAGAGAGAACGGGAGTATAGCACCCTGTGGTAACGCGACCTTCCGGAAACCAGACGAGAGAGAGCCGTCCTCATTTACGTCCCAGATTGCGATGTAAGATGCGTGTTGAGGGACCGGAGTCATCCCCGGCTTGGTACCTTTAACAAGCACCGCTAAGAATTTGTCGTCTGGGGAGAAGATGACAGTTCCAGCAACGCCCTCAGGACCAGTAGGTGGCGTGGTTTCACCCAGATCCATGAATCGGGTGGCGTTCCCGATGTTCGTCAAGCCCGACGTTTCGTCGACCTTGAAGCAACTGAAGATGGTTAGATCATGTTTTTCGCCCTCGCAAGCATTTAGAAAATATCACTAACCTAATGCAACCTACAGCTCCACTATTTAGAACGCAAAGGAGGTCGCCCGCATGATTAAATGCGACTGAAAGGGGGAACTCTCCCCCGGACGAAATTGGTTCTTTTATAAGCTTAAGTTGAGTGGGATCGTTCACTGGGATAGAGAAGATTGAAACGGTATTGGAGCCCATCTAATACAATCTATGTTGGCGATAAATAGAATGTAATTTACGCATGACTTACATTCGCAGTTGCCAGAACGCCTTTGGAAGAGATTTGGAGGATTCCCTGACTAAAGGTAGGGTCCGAGGTGCGGCTGCTAAGACCGTGACTACCAATGCCGTGCGTCGAAAAGGCTTTCCGTATAACCTTTAAGCACACAGGTCATTTCCTTACTCTGCATAGGATGACGGGAAGTGTACCAATTCTCCGTCAGAGAGGATTTCAGAAGCGACGACATAATTTCCGCTCTGGTCATTTGTTATGACTAAAGAGAACCTGTCTCATTCAGCACTAACTTTTATGCGGTAATTGACGTACAATATGCGGCGCCGTGATTGGCTTTTGATGTCGCGGCACCTCTCACAGGCAGAGTCGCAGTAAAGAGACCTAGTGTGAAGAGTAGCAGTTTCATCTTGCAGATGTAGAGAGTAAAGCGGACGTTAGCTTCATATTTATAGGGAGTCGAGTGTACTCTTTTGGGTCATGATAAGCCGGATCCTTTCGTGCCTCCTCAGGATCGCTCTTTGATATTGGCTATCATTTGCGAAAATGCGTTCGTCACTTTCGGAGTTGTTGGATGCGAGGTACAAAGGGCACTGCTTGGGAGAATATGTCCCATGGCTTCGCACGATTTTTAAGAACACCTGTCATAGTACATGTGGCGAATGATTGGTAGGGTCCTGGCACACTTCCCACTTATTGAAAGGAAAATGCATCCGACAAGTTCAATCTAATGGAGCTACCGGAAAACCAGCTTTCGACTCTGGCTTGATGGAAGATATTGCTGAAAGGTTTCCGAGTCTAAATCTGACACACTTGATAAATTGAGTAACGAGGCCCTGGATATCCACAAACAGAATCATGTCCTTATTAGATTGGATATATCGCACTGATGAAAGGAGCGATGCGGGGAAAATATTTCCCAGACTCAGAGAAGGATGGGAGTTTGAATGTGAAGGTAACCGGGTAATGAGCTATGTTATGTGTACCGTGGCCTCAGTTCATAGACGTAAGAATAATTCATGCAGAAGAAGGCACGAACCTCCACACCTTGACCATTTGTATCAAAGTTTTATTGTGAACGGAAAGCTTTGAAGGATGCTTCAAATATTGGTGACTTTTTCAAGTGTTGACTCGACTCGGTGAAGTCAGTAGTTCCCCATCCAGGCAGACAATGACATGTGACTTTTTCAGATATTGGAATTAAAACCATTTAAATCATGAGACATGTAGTCGACAACATAACATAGTGGAAAATAGAATCAGATAGCCCATATTAATCGAGGCATGTGTCACTGGCAATAAATATGATAACGCAAGTGGAGAAACAGTTAGCGCCGAAAGCACATAACTCCATAGTCGTACAATGGCCACCCAGCGTACCTTCCATAACACTGTACAAATGGCATCGATCCCATTCACAGGATACTTGACGGAAACATCCACATTGACCCAGAATTTCGCAACCTTGTCACAAGCCTGAGTGTGGTCTACATTTCGAAATAATAATTTCACTCTTCACTAGGCTCGGTTGTCTACATGCCTTTATGCTCCCTCACGACTGTGCTGATTAGTACGGACCATGTGCGCAAGTTGTCATTTGCACGGCCGGAGATAAGATTTGGGCACCGAGTACGAAAGTTACCATCATCCCCATGCTTAAGCGTTGTTCGTAACACCAGGGTCCCATACACGCCCATCCCGTCTGTGGCTAAAAGCATGGGGAGGAATTGGCCGCGAACAGATCTGTGAATACGATGCTTCCCTTCTTTGTGATCCCCAAGGGCTGCGCCGACTTCCCCTTTGGTGAGACTGATGGGCACGTACGCTCTCTTCTACCAGCGTGCCACCGGCAAGTGCGATACAGCGAGTGTCGAAAGGGTTGATAGTTAGCAGTGTGTACCCTAGATTGAATTTTACGGAACAAGGCGAACGGGGTTCTCATATGATAAACGTATAACAGCTACTATGAGCTATTGGCTATTTCCGAGGCTCTGTTGGGCCTCGGCCATGTTAGCGTGTCGGGTTTATTATCGGAATGTTCAGTTATCACTTTTGACATGGAACGGCAGGAATCTGATGGCACATTGATGTCAGGTTCACGGACAGAGCAAGCATGAGAACGGTGTATTTCGATTTAATAGTGACGGCATTCTAATAGATGTCATTTCATTTCCTTGGTACGTGCTAGAGGACACATATAGTTATCTGTGATAGCTTGAGTAGGATGTAGCACAAAGTCCTCGCTAACAACGATCGCTCCAATATGGGCGAGAGTCCCCGGAATTCGTGATTACTTGCTAATTATTCCTGAATCAAGCCAGTAATCAGCCATTGCTAGGAATCTATGACCCGAGGCGAGGAGACCCCCAAAACATAGCTCGCCAGCGAGTGCGTCGACGAGGCACGCAGTCCGACTCATTCATTGGATTAGCTCGCGGACGAGCGCTGCGCAGTGTGCCGTGCGAGTTGAAGATTTCCCGTGTGAACCGTTGCAATAACATCTAGTTGTCACCAATACCGAATAAAAGCATCTGAGGACCAACAGCCCATAATGCGAACCACATCAGGATTGATGCCTTGAAGTAAATAGTGCATAGTGCCTCCACAGTGCCGCCGTGAGGACGATGCGGTCCAGTGCCCCCCCGTATCAGGATCAGGGCTGCGACGCTTGCCTAGCACCTGCCCCGGAGGGTGCACCAGCCGTACCGAACGCGCCCGAGGGACCAGGTATGGGATGGATGAGGCCGCGAGGAGTGACAGGCGGTTTAGGGAGGGATGGTGAAGGGGAGTGGTAGGGAGATGGGATTCCCGCCGTGGGCCCACCGATGCCCTTCAAGTTCATAAGCAGAGTGAGGTCAGCTAGGCTCGGCGATGGGGTATCAGCAGGAGGGGAAGAGCGCGTCGCACCAGGAGTAGGTATATGCACCAACACGAGGTCTGACGACGTGCCCGCCGCGGTAGAAACTGTCTTGCGGGGTGCCAAGTACGCGTTTTCCGGGTTTCCTTATTTGGCAAACTCCCACGATATCTCAGATTCCATTCCAACGACCACTACAGTCACCTCCTTTCCCTTTTGCCACTCGATTGGGCACAACACTTCGATCTTGTTTTGCGCTTGAGGCACCGTCGTCCACCACAACATACCAAGATAAGCCTCCCAATCGTTCTCCCCTCTTTCCCCATCATCTCTTTCCACCGTCCTGTTTGTTCCCTCTCCCACCCTCGCATTCTCGTTTGGCGCACCTTTTGTCATGGCAACTTCCCCGCCCAGTCTAGGACTCATCCACACAGCAGGTTTGCAGCACTCGACTGGACGTCGGATACCGAGGACGAACAGAGTAGACAGCAAACAGTCGTCCGACGAACAAGAATGTGATACCTCACACGCGAAACTCTTGTCTAAATTGCTCAGAGACAGACATTGTATCTATGATAACGACAGCATACGAATCGAATTAGTATACCACACGAGTCAATGATGGTTTTCATAGTTGGAAAACCGCCATTCCCATCAGGTTGACGGAATCTGGAAAATGAAAAAGATAGGTATTGAGTCATACGTTTAAGAATTATATCGCGAGGAACTAACGTATTGGGATGTCTTGACCAGGGACTTCAATAGGGATCCTTTGTATGTGCACTGCTTGACCAGGTGCATTCAGCTTAAACACGTCTATAGAGGTTGCATTCGCAGAAACGAAGTAAAGATAGCTAGAATGAACAGTTCTCCGTTAATCATGATGCAATAGAAGTATTTAAAAGTTCCGTACTCGTTTCCATTCACTGTACCAATTGCCAACTCAGCGTTAGCATTGTTATCAGGAAATATATATTGCTGTTGATGAGGTTAAGTTAGATTAAAGCAGTAACACGGGACTTGTGACAGCTTACCTTGACAATGTGTCCCCTTAAAGTGTCGTCTACACTGACTTCTGTGATGGTATTTCCATTGTAGTCGGAGATATAGTAAGTGCCCGTTTGGTTGCTGCGAACACTCCAGCAAGCTGCTTTTTCCCCGGGGATCTCGTAAGCCGCAGAGGGAGCATCTCCGGGACGAGTCGAATTGTAGAAAAGGCCATTAAATATATCGAACCCGATAAAAACGTCTGCTGATAGATAGGCATCCCTTCCAGGGATCTGGGTGAGAGAGAATGGGAGCACGGCATCCTGTGGTAACGTGACCTTTCGGAAATCAGGTGAGAGAGAACTGTCCTCATTTACGTCCCAGATTGCGATATAAGATGCGTGTTGAGGGATGGGAGTCAACCCCGGCTCGGTGCCTTTAATAAGCGCCGCCAAGAATCTGTCGTCTGGGGAGAAGATGACAGTGCTACCAATACCATCAGGACCGGCAATGGGTGGCGTTGTTTCACCTATATCCAAGTATCGGGTGGCATTCGGGATGTTCTTCAAGCCTGTCATTTCATCAACCTTAAAGCAACTTAAATGCAATAACACGGTTAGATCATATTTTTCGCCCTTGCAAGCATTTGGAAATTATAACTAACCTGACACCAGCTACAGCTCCACTATTTAGAACGCAAAGAATGTCACCTGCATGATTAAATGCGACTGAAAGAGGGAACTCTCCCCCGGACGAAATTGGTTCTTTTATAAGCTTAAGCTGAGTGGGATCGTTCACTGGGATAGAGAAAATAGAAACGGTATTGGAGCCCATCTAATACAATTTATGTCAGCTATAAAGAAAAGCGTAATTTTAGCAGGACCCACATTCGCGGCTGCTAGAACACCTTTGGAAGAGATTTGGAGAATTCCCTGACTAAAGGTAGGGTCCGATGTGCGGTTGCTAAGAGCGTGACTACCAATGCCGTGCGTCGAAATAGCTTGTCGTATAGCCTTTAAGCACACAAGTCATTTCACCGCTCTGTAAAAGATGGCATGAAGTGTACCAATTCTCCATCAGAGAGGATTTCGGAAGCAACGACATAATTTCCATCCGGGTCATTTGTTATGACTATAGAGAACCTGTCTCATTCAGCACTGACTTTTATGCGGTAATCATGGCTTACAATATGCGGCGCCGTATTTGGCTCCTGATGTCCTGGCACCTCGCACAGGTGCAGTCATAACGAAGAGACCTAGCGTAAAGAGCAGTAATTTCATCTTACAGATGCAGTTCTGTTAAAGAGCAGCGTAGACTCGGAGTGGATGCTGGTCTGGTATTTGTAGGATGAACATTTTTTATAGTGATGTTAAGGGCCCGGCCCGGCTCAAAAACCCAGGCTTGGGCTTGGATTTTAAATCCCGACTTCCCATATATTGAAATGAAGACAGTGGGTTGAAAGCGGTGACTTGACGTCGGTGTTAAATTTGTCATAATTATAGAGAACCTGTCTCATCCAACACTGACTTTGATGTGGTAATTGACGTACAGTATGCAGTGCCGTATTTGGCTTCCGATATCCCGGCACCTCACATGGCCACAGTCGAAGAGACCTGGCGTAAAGAGTAGTATTTCATCTTACAGATGCAGTTTTATCAAAGAGCAGCGTAAAGTGGACGCTGGCTTGGTATTTGTAGGATGGGCATTCTTTATAGTGATGTTTAGGGGTGGGCCCGGCTCAAAAACCTAGGCTTGGGCTTGGACTTCAAGTCCTGACTTCCCACATATTGAAATGGAAACAGTGGATTGAAAGCAGTGACGAGATGTCGGTGTTACATTTGTCATGATTATAGAGAACCTGTTTCATTTAGCACTGACTTTGATGTGATAATTGACGTACAATATGCAGGGCCATATTTGGCTTCCGATGCCCTGGCACTTCACATGGGCACAGTCGAAGAGACCTAGCGTAAAGAGTAGCAATTTCACCTTACAGATGCAGCTCTGTCAAAGAGCAGCATAAAATGGATACTGGTCTGGTATGGATATTCTTTATAGTGATGTTAAGGGCAAGGCTCAGCTCAAAGGCCCAGGCTTGGGCTTGGATTTTCCTGACTTCCCACATATTGAAATGGAAACAGTTAGACTGAAAGCGGTGACAAGATGTCGGTGTTACATTTGTCATGATTATAGAGAATCTCATTCAGCGCTGACCTTGATGTGGTGATGGGCTTACAATATGCAGCGCCATATTTGGCTTTTGATGTCCTGGCACCTCACATGGGCACAGTCACAGCGAAGAGACCTAGTGTAAAGAGTAGTAATTTCATCTTACAGATGCAGTTCTGTCAAAGAGCAGTGTAAAGTGGATGCTGGCCTGGTATTTGTAGGATGGACATTCTTTAAGTTCAATCCTGACTTGGGAGTTTCCCGAATGGGAAGAGGGAAGCGCGTTTTCGTGACGAGGTTACGTGAAAGTTAAACGTTAATCTCGCGTTCTACACAAAGCATAGTGCATTTGACATCTGGGTACGTACTTGGGTCATCGTAAGACAGTATCCAACATGATGGGTGCTCTATCTGTCCCCGCCGTAGTGCATATACCTACCCCTGGTGCATCACATCCTTCCCTACCCGCTGGTGACACTGCTTCCCCACCCATGGGCGCTACACCTTCGCCGAGTCCCGATGATGTGAATGTCTTCTCCACACTGTTGGAGGGATGGGGAAACGCTTCCATGGCGAGCTCTGCAGCATTCACCCCTGCTGGCCAATCCCACGCTGGACGACGAAGCCATCCCTATCCTGGCCGATGTGCCGGGTGCTATACCCATATGCGACAAGAGCAAAGGGTGGGCCCCATGTCCCCGCTCCTTATCACCCATATCAGAGCCGTGGGTGGCACCGATGAGAACTCCCCCACCCGTCCTGTGGCACCTGGGTCACCGGCAACTCCATGTGGTCTAGTGCGCCCCTCGCTGGGCCCATCCCGCCCCAGGACAGCCCCGTCAGAGCGTGTCCTGCGAGTCCTTTGGAAGGGCCGTTACCGTGCCCCCCCACTGTGAAGGCATGGCCCAGTTCATCGCCCTCTCGCTGCTGACGGCCCAGGTCTGTCCAATCCTGACTTTTCACATATTCAAGTGGAAATGGGTTGGGAGCAGTGATTTGACAGGCAGGTATGACAGTCCATGTTGGACAAATTACATGTGCAAGATAAGAATCAGCATATGCATAGTGAAACACGATGAAGCACGACGAAGTGCAATACATCACACAACAGGTTTGTAGCACTCGACTGGACGTCGGATATCGAGGATGAACAGAATGGACAGCAACAGTCGTCCGACGAACAGGAAGTGGTGCCTCATGTGTGAAAATCTTGTTTAAATTGTTCATAGTCTATGTGATAATGACAGCATACGAATCCGGTATACAACACTCAATGAAGACTTTCATGGTTGGAAAACCGCCATTCCCATCAGGTTAAGGGAATCTGGAAAATAACTATTGAGCCATTTGTTTAAAGATTATATCGCGAGGAACTAACTTATTGGAATGTCTTGACCGGGAACTTTGATAGGGATTCGTTGTATGTGCGCTGCTTGACCTGGCGCATTCAGCTTGAACACGTCCAAAGAGGTTACATTCGCAGAAACGAAGTAAAGATAGCTAGAATGAAACAGTTCTTCGTTATCCATCATACGACACAGGTATTTAACAGTTTCGTACTCATTTCCATTCGCTGTACCAATGGCCAACTCAGCATTGGCAGTATTATTAGGAAATATATATTGCTGTTGACGAGGTTAAGTTAAATTAATGCAGCAACATGGGACTGTGTGACGGCTTGCCTTGACAATGTGTCCTTTTAAATTGTCACTTACACTGACTTCAGTGATGACATTACCATCGTAGTCGGAGATATAGTAGGTGCCTGTTTGTTTGCTGTAAACACTCCAGCAAGCAGCTCTTTCCCCGGGGATCTCGTAAGTCGAAGAGGGAGCATCTCCCGGACGAGTTGAATTGTAGAAGAGGCCATTAAATACATCGAACCCGATAAAAACGTCTGCTGACAAATAGGCATCTCTTCCAGGGATCTGGGTGAGAGAGAATGGCAGTACGGCATCCTTTGGTAATGCGACTTTTCGGAAATCAGGCGCGAGAGAACCGTCCTCATTTACGTCCCAGATTGCGATATAAGATGCGTGTTGAGGGATAGGAGTTACCTCCGGCTCGGTGCCTTTAACAAGCACCGCTAAAAATTTGTCATCTGGGGAGAAGATGACAGTGCTGGCAACACCATCAGGACCGTTGGGTGGGGTTACTTGATGGAGATCCAAGTATCGGGTGGAGTTAGGGGAGTTCGTCAAGCCTCTCGTTTCGTCGACCTTGAAACAACTAAGCGGTGTCAGTTCACGTTAATTAGTCTTGCAGGCATTTGAAAGCCGTCACAGACCTAATGCTAGCTATGGATCCGCTATTTAGTGCGCACAGGATGTCGCCCGCGTGATTAAACGCGACTGAGAGGGGGAACTCTCCCCCGGACGAAATTGGCTCTTTTATTAACTTAAGCCGAGTGGGGTCGTTCACCGGGATAGAGAAAATAGAAATGGTACTGGAGCCCGGCTATGCGATCCATGTCGACTATGAGTGGAAGTGCGATTTAGCAAGACTTACATTCGCAGCTGCTAGGAGGCCTTTGGAAGAGATTTGGAGGATTCCCTGACTATAAGTAGGGTCTGACGTGCGACCACTAATACCGTGACCACCAATGCCGTGCGTCGAAATGGCTTGTCGTATAGCCTTTAAACACACAATTCATTGCATCGTTCTGTATAGGGTGACGGGAAACATACCAATTTTCCGTCAGAGAGGATATCAGAAGCGACGACATAATTTCCGTCCGGGTCATTTGTTATGACTAGAGATAACCTGTCTCATTCAGTACTGAGTTTGATGCGGTAATGAGCGTACAGTATGCGGCACCGTAATTGGCCTTCGATGTCCCGGCACCCCGCACGGGCGCAGTTACAACGAAGAGACCTAGCGTAAAGAGTAGTAGCTTCATCTTACAGATGCAAAAGTGGACGCTAGCTTGGTATTTGTAGGATGGACATTCTTTAAGTTCCGGACTTCCCACATATTGAAAGGAAAATGGTCACAGCATGTCGAAGTTCAAAATTAGCTTCCCACATATTGAAATGGGAATGAGTTGAAAATCTAGTCTAATTAACGGTGAGTTGACAGTCGGTCTAAGGCAGGAGATATTTTTAGTATTCCTACCTATCACTCTCCTCTCATCGTTCTCGCCGGCTTTCATTTACATCCGTTATATCCGTTATAGAGGCATAATGCGATTTCCGAAAAGTCAGCATCTCAATAAAGTGGTCGGGTACTATTCGAATTTTCCATAGTTTCTATCATTTCATTATCCACCGGGGAAATACTGTGGCAAGATTCCAAGAGGTTACTATGCCAACAAGTGGAGAAAAGACCCTCACAAGCCAGCAATCAATCAGCGCTCGGCTATACAGGTGACAGACATTACAGTAGGTTCTGATAGTAATCATGTTTTGCCCATACATGACTTATTTCTCCCACTGGTGACATTGAAGTGGCTTTAATGATGAATATGATGGGGCAAATGGAGAGGCGTTCAAGGCCGAAAGTGCATGCCCACGCGACCCTGCGTCGGGTTTGTGTACTAGGTGCGAGTGCTGAACAATTTTCAAGAGGGCAGACGCGTTTATGCTTTCTCACGACAACGCGTCTCATGTGCACAGACCACTATCAACACATTACCATCTAAGATACATGTTTTCGCCACCCGTCCCATCTGTGATTAATTGGTTGCGGAACGCAAACCTGGTGGCGAGCAGGTCTGCAAATACAAGTGATGCTTAAGTTCTCCTTGACCGCAACGATACTGGCATGAAGGAAAGAAACGGCAAAGAGGATATGAGCGGCAGATCGGGTGAACGAGTGGGATCTATGTATTTTGCCAGCTCTTGCTTGAATTATTCTTATCAATTTAGTGCTATTGATAGAGAAGTTGTAGGATATGTGTATAATTCACTGTATCGTACACCCATGGTACTGTTTATTTCATGATTGGAATGTCGCCATTCCTACAAGGTTAAATCCGTCTAAAAGGTGAATATTAAGTCATTTATCTGCAGACTGTCTTTCAAGGGGCTTACGTATCGGAATGTCGGAATTAGGAACTTTGACGGGAAGTCTTTGCGTGTGCACAGCTTGGCCTGGGGAATTCAGCTTAAGCACATCTACAGATGTTACATTCTCAGAGACGACGTAAAGATAGCTAGAGTGAAACGGTCCGTTAATCAAAATACGATACGAGTATTGAACAATTCCGTACTCGTTATTATTCACTGTAGCGATTGCCATCTCGACCAAGGCAGAGTATTTTGGAAGATTATATTGCTGTCGACAATGTTAAGTGAGATTAAGGCGGAAACTCGAGACCATTTGTGCTGAATTACCTTGATAATATGTCCCCTCAAATGATCATCTATAGAGATTTCGGTAATGACAGACGTATCAAAGTCAGAGAGGTAGTAAGAGCCCGTTTGGTTACTGAGAACGGCCCAGCAGACGGCCTCTTGCCCAGGGACCGGATACGCTGTCGTGGGAGCATCTCCCAGACGGGTTGAATTGTAGAAAATGCCTGTGAATATATCGAACCCGACTGTACCGTCTGACACCAGAACAGCATCTCTTCCACGGATCACGGTGAGCGAGAACAAGAGTATGGAGCCCTGTAGTGCCTCCACCTTTCGGTAATCAGGCGAGAGGGAAGCGTCCTCGTTAACATCCCAGATTGCGATGTAAGCTGAGTGTGGGAAGCTCGACGTGTTCATGGTGCCTTTAACAGCAACCGCCAACATTTTGTCGTCTTGGGAGAAGATAACATGGCCGGCAGTTCCAAAAGGGCCAGCGGGCGGCGTTGATTGACGCAGATCCAAGTATCGGGTGGCGTTCGCGATGTTCGTCAAGCCTCTAGTTTCATCGACCTTGAAGCAACTGAAGGGAGATAAATTGATCAGATTGCGTGTTCGGCCTTGGAGACATTTGAAAGCTATCACTGACCTAACACCGGCTACAGATCCAGTATTCAACGCACATAGGACGTCCCCCGCGCTATTAAATGCGACCGAAACGGGGAACTCTCCTCCGGACGAAATTGGGGCTCCTATTTGTTTGGGCCAGGTGGGGTTGTTTGCCGGGATGGAGAAGATGGAAACGGTATTGGAGCCCGGCTAGTGCGAGCAATATCTACTATGAGAAGAGATGCTAGTTTTAACAACACTCACATTCACAGCCGCTAGAATACCCTTCGGAGAGATTTGAATAGACCCCTGGCTGTAGAGAGGGTCTGTGGTAACGTGGCTCATACCATGGGCACCAATACCGTAAGTCGGAATGGCTCGTCGTATTGCCTATCAATGCACGAGTCGTTTCGCCGCTTTCTTCAGTATGACGGGAAGCGTACCAAATTTCCGTCAGAGAGGATTTCAGAAGCGATGATATAGTTTCCAGTCGGTTCATCTGTCATGACTGCGAAGAACCCGTTTCGTTCAGCACTGAGTTTGACGCGGTCACGGACGTACAGTATGCGGCGCCATAGTTTTTTGCGCTGTGGGATTTGACAGTGGAACCTCTCACTGGCACAGTCACGGCGAAGAGACCTAGCGTAAGGGCTAACAGCTTCATCTTGCGGGAGCGGCCCAGTCGAAGAATGAAGCAGTACGGACGCTGGCTTCGTATTTGTAGGAAGGACCCATTTCCAGGCCATGAAGAGGCCGTCCCTCCCGCGCCTACCTAGGTCCTAGGTTCTCTCGTTAAAAATGGCTTACCGAGTTGTTAGTAGTGTTTTCCAGAGTAAAATACTAGAATCGGGTTTGTCTAAAGCTCATCCGAGGCGACTTAGGTACGAGCACTAGTAAACTTGCCGCAAGCGTGGTACAGATGCGTACCATATTTCTTCAGGCGCGCCTCCCGCAAAAAAGAGAAAAAAATATACCATCTATTTTTATCTCCGCAAGGAGTACATATCGGATAAACTTCATTCCTCGTTGGTAGGCTCAGTTGTGTAAACTAGTGCCATGTGATCATCAGCGGCGCTTACAACAACTGACCCGTTTAGGCCCAGCGAGGCACTGAGTACCGGCGCCGAATGACCTTTGTGCTCTTTGACGACGGCACCGGTCAGTGCGTTCCATGTGCGTAGATTGCCGTCTGCACAACCAGAGACTATAAGATAAGGTTTGGGCGCTGGATGAGCAAGGAGACTAGTGATAGCATCCTGTTTACAAGCCTGTTAATTACTAGCCGTCGGGTATGAAGATCGTTGTCACCTCGTGCTGAAGCGTTGTTCGTAACTTGAACGTGCTAAGGTCCCAGACACATATTTTGCCATCTGTCCCGCCTGTGATTGCAAAGCCTGAGCCGGAACCGGCTGCAAGGAGGTCTGCAAACACAATTGCTTCGACACTTTCTCCTTCGTTGTGGCCTCCGAGGGTCGCGACAACTTCGCCCTTGTTGAGACTGACGACGCGTATACTACCTGATGCACCACCGATGACAGCAAGTGTCGAAGATGGGTTGATAGTCAACGACGTGATGCCATCCAAGTCAAATCTTGCATCGTCGGCAGTCAACTTAATCATGGGAGTAGGCGAACGGGGGTCCCATATGATAAATTTGTTATCCGCACAGGCAGAGACTATTCTCTTGCCTATCCGGGATATGAAAATTAAACGATTGAATTGGGCTGCGGTAACATACCGTCAGGTGTGAATTCGCCACAGTTTACGGCACCACTATGCCCAGCGAATACCTGCATCGTGTTACCTGAGGGCACTACCGAGAATGGAATGAAGCCCAGACTTAATCAGTACATTGGGATGGAGAACTTACATTGCCAAAGCCACAGCGTTGAATCATTTGACCCTGCTAGGAGAACCGGGCCTTTTGGGTGCCAACGCAGAAACTATCCAGATGATTTGGTTACCAGCATATAAGATGTAATTAGGAATCTCCATACCATAATTTCGTCTGGTCCTTGCAACTCTGTCAGGAACTCCCAGATCCTATAATTTTCTCTCCCTACTCTCCTCCACAGTCGAACTTTGCCGTCCATGCCGCCGGTGGCAATCATCTCGCCGTCTGAGCTCCATGCAACGCTAGTGACGCTATCCGTGTGCCCTGTGAGTTTTTCAATAATTTCACCGTCCGTAATATCCCAGATGTATCCAACGTCGTCCTCGCCGCCCGTCGCAGCGAGTGGTTGGGTAGGGTGACATGCAACACAAAACACGGATCCGTCGTGAGATTGGAACCCTTGAACGGCATTATTTCCTGCTAGACACGATGGACCAGCAGTGGATTCCCCTGCGATATCATCATCGTCGTCATCGTCCATCGGATGATCCCCATCATCTTGCACCTCGACGACCACATCGTTCTCGTTGATGTACTGTTCACCCTCGTCTTCGTCGAATTCTACGTGATTTTCATGCTGGTCAGCCATTGCGACAGGAATAGCACTTGGGTGGCTGATGATCGATGAAACAGCGCTCCGAGTCTTAAAAGCTTCCCGTTGAATGACCAAGCCATGCTTGATAAGATCTTACGACTACATTTTGCTTCCACGTGGCTCAAGCAGTTTGGCTACCCATTAATACTCATACTCATTACGGAGAGCATAGCATAGCCATACGAGATGTCGTTGTGTAAAATCGTTCGGTCATAGATAGAATGCTGACAAAGTACGGCGGCACACCACGTAAGTTTTGCCACGCCATCCTCTTATTACAAACACTGGCTTTGCTTTCTATTCCTCTAATCATGAGGTTACTTTCCTTCCTCTCCCTCACTTTCGTTGCTGTGGTCAGCGCTTCAAATGTCGTAGAGCTCAACCCCTCAAACTTTGATTCAATCGTTGGAAAAGGAAAATCAGCATTGGTCGAATTGTGCGTTCACGCTTGTATTCTGCAGAATTATGCAAATGCTAACATTCGATTAGCTATGCCCCCTGGTGGTATGTATCACAGTTATCTGTTTAAGTAATAATTATTCAAGTTGCACTCTTTGCGCCCAATAGCGGTCACTGCAAGGTACGCTGTGTTACGCAAGCATAATATCCAATGCACATCAGTAAACTCTTCTAGAACTTGGCTCCGACATACGAACAACTCGCAGATGCTTTTGCACATGCCGGAGATAAAGTAGTTATAGCTAAAGTTGACGCAGATGGCGAAGGCAAATCTCTTGGGCAGAGGTATGGCGTGTCAGGATTCCCTAGTAAGTCCCATCAATATTTATGAAGGTCGGTTGATTAAAGTATCTATTTTAGCACTCAAATGGTTCTCTGCGGACGGAAAGGACGAACCATACGAATCCGGCCGTGACTTGGACAGTCTTGCGGCATTGTAAGTCTTCCCTATGATGCAACTGCCAGCATATGCTAATGTCATGCAGCGTAACTGAAAAGTCGGGCGTAAAATCCAACATCAAACCTCCTCCGCCTCCTGATTATCTTGTTCTTGACTATAAAGACTTTGACGACGTCGCACTTGTAGGTCTCATGCTCCACTCACAGAAGGATGATTGTTTATAAGATTTCTAGGATGAGTCCAAGAATGTCCTTGTTACGTTCACTGTGTGTACTTTTGTTTGTGTATACGCTCCGTGCTGAAGGGCACCTAGGCGCCATGGTGCGGTCATTGCAAGAATCTAAAGCCGGGTTACGCCGAAGGTATGATATGTCGTCCAATTATCTCGTGTGACTAGCTAATTGGACCGAAGTGGCGAGGATCTTCAAGTCTGAAAATAATGTCAGTCCGTTGGACAAGTATTGGAACTGATACTGATTAAGATTTAGTGCATTCTCGCAAACATAGATGCCGATGACCAGAAGAACAAGGGAATCGCTGGACGGTACGATATTAAGGGATTCCCTACAATCAAGCTTTTCCCCGCTGGCTCGAAGGAACCCATAGATTATCAAGGGGGAAGAAGTGTGGCAGACTTTGTCGACTTCCTGAATGAAAAGTGCGGCACTAACCGTGCTGCAGAAGGAGGACTGAATGATAAAGTTTGTCATGCAACGCAGCATCTCTGCTTTTAGGATTTACTGATTTTTCGATTTTAGGCTGGTCGTCTGCCTGAATTTGATGCTCTAGCGCAAAGGTTCTTCGGTGCCGCCACAAGTGCAAAGAATACCCTCTATCAGGAGGCGAGGTCCTTGGCAGGGAAGGCCAAAGGTGATGCGAAGAACTATCTAAAGGTCATGGATAAGATTGTCAATGGATCTGTAGAATATATCGAGAAAGAATCCAAGCGGTGGGTTACTTTATTGTGTTACCATCAAACACAAATTGACGTATATTCACAGCTTGGAATCCATTTTGAAGAAGCGCACCCTTTCAGATACCAAGTTGGATGAGATCAAGGTTAAACTCAACGTCCTTCGTGCGTTTACGAAGCAGAAGGTGGACGAAAAAGTTGGACGTATTGAATCCGAGCTTTGAGTGTGAACCTTTACTAATATGTTACTACCCGCGGTAATAATATCATGTATGATCTATTTGGACACTATGCAGCATGGCATCGCAGGAGTTGCCTCGTGCCCTACCGTAAAAAACAAGGAAGTTCCGTGATATAGAGTCATCTGGTGTACCGATTACCTCCTGACACCCACAACGACAAAGAGTATACAAATGAACTTATGGGCTACTTTTCTCCCTCTAAAACACCGTCAGCACGTAGCCCAGCACGATAACCATCACCTTGATTCAGTCCATCCTTATCTCCCATTCGCCCATAAATTGCCGAATATGTCGGCTCCTGTCGTTCCCAATACACTAATCAAGCTGCAAGCTTATCGATATCGAGCCATGAAAGGAGGATGGAAACACATCCACTTGGACAAGACAGACGATAGGAAGTGTCCATCCCGAGTCCGCATTATCACTTGGAACATCAGCTTTGACATGCCAGGACCGATCGAGCGGCTGAACGCTGCTCTGCGCCACTTGGAGGTGGATATCCTGAAGTGCAAACGGGGCGGGGCACCAGAGCCGTGTTGTATTCTACTCCAAGAACTGCACAGACACGCGTTCCCTGTGCTTCTTGCAGACCAGTGGGTCCGAAATCACTTTGTCCTCACACCCAAATCGGACGACAAATGGCCTTCTGATGCCGAGTACGGCAATGTTACACTTGCATCACGAGGGTCAGTCCCTGTAGTCGACTGTTCTATAATGCATTTCGGATCGAGTATATATCAGCGGACTGGGGTCATAGTCGACATCAGACTCAAAAACCTTGCGAGGGAGACGAGCGACAACAACGAGCCAACATCTGTTGTGCGCATAATTAATACGCATCTGGAGTCCATGCCGCAGGGGCACACGGCGAGGCGTATGCAGCTGGACATACTTTCAAAACTGTTATTTGTGGGGGGCGAGCGACGCGGAGGGATTATTACAGGTGACATGAACGCGATCGGACCGAACGAGCACGAGTACCCTGCGGAACTCGGCTTACAGGACGCTTGGGACGGACCGGAAGACGAGGAGGAAGGGCACACCTGGGGGTACCAGGCGCCGTCACAGTTTCCTGCAGCAAGGCTGGACAAAGTGCTGTTTTTGCCGCTCGAAGATTACATAGTCGATGAGCCGAAACGAGTTGGGGTGGGCGTTACCGTCAGGGACCCTGTGAGTGGGAATGATGTACCGTTTGTGAGCGACCATTATGGACTGGACACGATGCTGCGGATGACACGTTGAGGGCCCCATGGAAGGACTAGTAATGGAGCATCACATTATGTACTTTTAGGGTTTGGATATGTCTCCACTTTCTTTATCATATTCATTGTTGAAGCTAAGCCACCATGCCGTTACATGCCCAAGGCCCATGGCAGCTAACATAATTCAATATAATCCCCAGCAGCTTCTAATAAACTTTGTACACGTTGTACTGGATCAGGTGTTCTAGCTTCCTATTGACAATTCAGCATAGCCTCAATGCATGCTAGCGCAGGGATCAATCAGAATTTGCTGGACTAGCCGTGTCAAATTGATAAATAATTCCCACGACCATGATGCCCTCTACCTCACACCAACAGGCATATACTCGTTTCTACATGTTCCCGGTCGATAAGCGCATAGATAGAGGCATTATATCGAACGTTGACCAGTGCCATCTCAAAATCTGGAGGAGGAAACTAGACGCCTCTACGGGCTGATCGGTTGTCATGGTCTAATTATGTAAACAAACTTGCCCGCAGTTTATATAACGCAACCATTCCCATAGGCCTTCCCTTCGCTTGTTTCCTTGCCCCATCGACATTCAGCAGCCATGCGTCCCTTCCTCTCCGTCGTCGCTACTGTTCTCGCAGCTACCAGCGCACTTGCGCAAAACGCGTTCACAATTAACACCCCGTGAGGATAAATTAATTACTGGGCTCGGAAGAGTCGTTGACATGCCGTTGCAGGTCAAATGCGGTGGTTTGCCAGCCCCTTCTCATTAACTGGTCGGGTGGTAATGGTATGTTTTTTTTTTCTTCCTATATTATCTGCACCCTGATTATTGACCGTCCGTTAAGGTCCATACTACTTGGTTTGTGTCTATATTTATATATCCCATTGGACCTTTACTGAAGTTCGGAACCTCGTATCTTTTTAGAGGTAAGCAATTTTTCGTGAATGTCATTGATGTCAATTAAAGCAAGAGTAGCGTTCTTCCAGGCAGCGATCCCACTGGCCAGGCGCTCGCGGATCTTGGCCAGCAGTCAGGCACCTCAACCACATGGGATGTCAACATTGCAGCTGGCAAGTGACACGGCCGTTATTAGATTATGTCACTGAAGCTATCTGTGACAGGTACACAGATCGGTTTGACCATCCGTGACAGTAGCGGAAACGTCGCACAGTCGGCACCTTTCTCAATTAACCCGGGAAGTATGTGTGGATTTGCGTGTTTCGTATACGCATCAATTGATGAAATTCTCAGGTGATTCAAGCTGCGTTGGCAAGCCTGATAGTACTAGGTCCAGTGGTACTGCCACTTCTAGTGGTTCGAGTGGTTCGAGCGGTACCTCTGTTCCTACTACTTCTAGAGCAATCACGACCCTTGCTACCACTGGAACCTCCAGCGCATCTGCTACGGTTTCGGGATCTGCCACGTATGTCTTTATCATTAAATTAAATCCGATCTCTGCTGATGGTTCGTACCAGTGTAACTCGCGCATCAAGTACTGCCTCTTCTTCCACTCCGTCCCATAGCAACGCTGCTTCCGCGAATGTTGTCAAGGTTGGAACTGCAGGTGTTTTCGGTGCTGCTTTGGTCGCTCTGTTGGCCTAAAAAGATAGACTTCTATAAAGTTCCGCCTTATTGATGTTGATGTTCATTTAGTACACTCTTTTAGTGCTTTTTTTTGCATTTTATTTTTCGTGGTTGGAACTTTCGTACTACTTTGTCTTTCGTAATGTAAGGGAAGTAGGGAGTCTGATCCAAGGAATAATAGTTCTTCCCTTATATACCCAAACACGTTTTAGAGCTATATGATACTGGTGGAAGAAGGTGCTTTTAAGGTACTACGACACGTATTCCTTCAGCTCGTGCTATGGAAACGCGGCAATCCCTGGTTGTATTCTCCGTTACTGTCATCTCACGACACACTGATTGGAAAAAAAAGACTCCTTTCTACTGGTTGATTCAAGTCGAGCCGCGGCAACATCACAATAGTTCATCCTAACTCTCAGGGGTGTCAACATCACAACCACGACCATAAAGGTGTGTGAGATACGGACGAACCACGCACATGTACATAGTCCAGCTACGACCCGAATATACTCGCGCGTAGCTACTGGATTTTATGGTTAGCGTACAAGTCCCGCCGTGCCCTCTCATTCTCCTTCAAACTCTTCGCGAGGATACATTTGTTGTAAGCCTTAAAATAGGCGACATGCTATCTATTTTTTCTTTCTTGGCATGAACTATTTTAAATCCACTTCATAATATGCTGCCCATTACGAACGCTGCCAAAGGTAAATGGGACAACCCACGTTAATTTTCCCCATTAAGTTACATAGCAAAATTCCGTTTATTCTTGTTCTTATTTCTTGTATATTGTCTGCGAGTCCATTGCCAGCACTCTTCTTTCGCTTTTCGAATAATTACACACGGGTGCTCTAGGATGTACGTAGTATTCAATAGGAAGAAGCCACAACGAGCTATAGGCGGCGGAGCAGCGCCGCTGCGCATGAACAGAAACAGGAACGGAAAATTTTAACTCAAACTCATGGCAAAAGAAGGAAAGCGGGTGCCTCTGGTTGCGCACTGTTGCAAGAGTCGGCTTCGTGGTTTGTCTATTGCACAGCGATAGCGAGAGTATAATGGTACAACGATGTCTAAAATGTTACGAGTCCGACCTGACCCAAACTTGGGCATGGTTGGCGAAGCAAGTGAAATTTCCCCATCCTTTCGAGTCGATTGGTACTTTTCCATAGCTTGATAAAAAGCTGCGGAAAGTGGTTCCTGCATTTTTCTGCAACAGTTTGAGCCCATTAAGAGATATTATAATGGCACAACGCACTATTCCAACATTCATCCGAAGTGTGTGAACATAGGAACCAGATTCGCTAGAAAGAGCATTTAGCGACCCCACGACTCATTTCCAATAAAAGGCTTACTCCTCCAAATTACTTAGTATCACGGCACAGCCCGCGTGCCGCTCATCGCCTAGCCGCACGAAACCAATACAGTTCTTGTAAACAAAGTAGTCTGTTGTAGAGCCATAAGCAAACGTTTTCCGGGCCTCAATAAGTAGCGCTAGATTTCGTGCAACGTTCTCAGTATAGTATTCCGGATTTGGATACAGATCGCCATAAAATACACAGCTGAATGTCTGTCAGGAGGTATGGACAATCAAAAAAAGGTTGCGCACGGGTAACCGTGGCCTCGCAGTAAGATGAGGGTATAGGCCTGAATTTTAAAATTATTTTCTACCTTTGAGTAGTCTGTAAGGTCCTAGGCCTTGGTGACAAGACTTTGCTAGCTCACCCAACTTTCGAGAGTTTGGCCAACCACCTAGTCAAGAGGTGAAGATACTATAACGCATATAAGATATTTGAAATACCGTACTAGGATAGACTCATTGAGATGTTAAATATTCACGGTTTTCGGATAGAAACGTACTCATGGTTGTCCACAAAGGTCACTGCATCATTGGGCCTGATATTGACTATGGTACCATTGAAGATCCGTCGAAGATCGTACTGCGAGCGGCGCCTACTAGCATTATGAAAATTCATGTGGAGTGGGACATCAAAGAAGGCTGCCTGCCCGACACTAAGATGGACCTCCTAAGCATCTTGATATAACGACGTACTGCTCCGCCAAAAATACGAATGTATGGCATTATACCTTTCAAGCTGATGAAAGCGAGGGTGAGTGGCACCTGAATTCAAAAGTTATGTTACTAACTCTGCTGTCCAACATTCGGCTTATGAAGAATCAGCTATTCTTCATATATCACAACACACTAGTACGTACCTACAGCGAATAGCTTGTGATTTCCAGTTTGCTGACGTGTGTATTGCAACTTTATAAGGTCTTAAGTCAGTGACACCACCACTGCTCACTAGATGCTTACAAATTTCAACAGAAAGAGATAGTCCATATGCTTCACGGCGTCGAGTCGAACACCATTTGCACCGGTGGTCTTTCGCCCTGTCAAGTCGAGCCTTAAGCAGTTATATTTCCGGCTCACTTTAAGAATCCAGGAGCCCCATTCAAGCAAATCCTGGTCCACTGCGGGGTGTCTGTGATCAATCTCGAAATGAAAGATTAAAAAGCAGCTGTGAATGTAAGCGAAATTGAACACATACATCCGCTCCCAGTAGATAGTCGTAGTTTCCGAGTTCCCGATCTACATGTTTTGACCAACCTTTATGATTCGGGCCGACGATTCGGTAGATACTTTTTGTCCGGGTTTTACGATCAAAGTCAACGCCTGGGATTCTTCAAATCTCAGCCCTTGCGGCCAGATAATGTGAACTACCTGTAAAATGCTCGCTATTCCATCGTAGTTTACTGTACTGCTTTCTTTTTCAGATTTCTTCACACGTTTCTGTCACAATTGCATACCTTTTCTCCTCTTCCGCGAAAATCGAATGCAGTCCAGCCCTGCGTGAACATTCAGGAGTTAACAAGGTTGGCAAGGCCGTACTAGCACTCACCTCAATCGTACGAACTGGTCCAATTTCTTTCAATCGGTTCTGGGGGTCAACTGGAACGGCAGGGAATAATTCCGTTCTATCTGCACCAAGTTTATGCTTTGCAAGCCATCCATGTGGTCAGCTCTCGTTTGTACAGATGAGGTTGTAAAAGGGACATACGTTCAATACTGCATCAATAATAATATCAATGTCTGTCTGTTGTGCAGCTTCGCAAGCCTTAAGAAGTTCATCTCTTGTTCCCCATCGTGTCCGAACTGAACCTCTTTGGTCGAACTCTCCTAAATCCCACTATTCAACGTTAGCGACAAGAATAAACAAGATATATTGATCTCTAGAACCAACCAAATCGTAAGCGTCATAACCTCGCCCATCCTAGTTCATGTCCTCAGCCACTATAGTAATACAAAATAGGATACTAACAGGGACCGACGCTTTATTTGGAGGTGGGATCCATACTTGCGTGAAACCCATCTTGGACAGTCGAGCCATCTCAATTTTGAGGTGTTCCCACCAGCTCAATTCTTTGTGAAGGGTATCCCATGTAAAAAATTGCAACTTATACGCCGACCATGAGTCGTGCATAATTTACTGATATAAGTTAATGGGTGGGGCAGCCTACCATGAGTGGATTGTCAGTGTGACCCTCTGGTCCGAGCCGCATACAAGGCAACGCGGCCGGAGAGGGATGAAACATGTGGAAGATCGAGCCTATCCATGCAAACATGATAGATACCCAACGCGGATACCTTCTCCGATAATCGGTTTCAGGAGTTGTTCAAATGGCCGTACTGGATTTGGAAGTTCGGAATATACCGGGCTATATAGGAGCGTTCCAATTTTTTCGTGTTCATATTGTTTCCATCACGGGCTTCCTCGCGTCTAGTTAGCGTACTGCTTTTCAGTGAAGCGCGGGCGCTGATGCCCACCGTATTGTGATGGTTGAGAATGAAAGCCTCCTTAATCGCTCCAATCACGCCGTTCCAACGTAGAGAGGAGTTTCATGCTGATGGCGATAAATCATGTACATATGGTAACACATGATGGTTGTATATTAGTACTCCTCCAATCATAATACATAAATGGTACATAGATAATTATCGCAACTATAATCATAACGTCGTGTTGCAATCCCGCGATCCGAGAATGATATATATAGAGGTGTTATCGTTTAAAGAGTGTCCTCGACGTGACCCTACTCATGACACTGGCCGAAGTAGAACGACTAGGAACACCAGCTGCTTCTTTAACTGGTGACAAGGTTGTTGGTATATTAAGTCCGAGGTCAACGTCATTGCCCTTTCACAACTGTCAGAAATACAAATCGTTCAAAATATTCACTTTTAACTGACCATGAATGCAAAGGTAGGTTCAGCAGGGTTCGAAAAGATGTTAATTTTCCGCTTTTTCTTCACTGGAGCCTGCTCCGTTCCCGAGTTCCCATCATCGGCCCCTGTTGCACCAGCATCGTTCCTTGGGTTACTCCTAGTCCCATTTTGTATCTCGCGTTTTTCCCGTTGCGTGCCTCCACGGCCTTTGGCCGGTCTGCCCGATACTTCGCTCTTCCCGCGGTTCTTTGCTTTTCTCGCGGGGCTTGGCTTATTTCCGAGTACCTCAATATCGTCATCATCATCATCATCATCGTTGTCGTCGTCGTCGTCATCTGAAGACACTTTTCGTCGCCGTTTGCCCTTAGACTTCACCGGTGGACTTCTCTGGTCATCTTCAGTGTCCGACTGCTCAGGCATAGCTTTAGCCTTCCCTTTATCACCTTTTGACGCTTTTCGAGGATGGCTATGCTCTTTCGAAGTCCGTTCAGCTTTGGCCTTCCGAAGTGGAGCATCACTGGTTTCCCCCGTCTCGGAAACTGGGCTCAATTTACTCTTTGACTTTTTTTGATCTCCCTTGCGAGAAGGGCCCTGCGCGTCAGATGTACTATCTGCCCTTTTCTGCTTTGCCTTTTTGCTCTGAGACGGAGATCGTGATCTTTCTCCGGGAGATTTTTCAGGCTGGTTATTCGTATATCCATCATCAGCTCTCTCTCGCTTGCAAACTTATGAGAAGGGAACATGTGAAATGCAATGCGCAACACTTACACCGCTCGATAGGGCCTTCAGTTCCAGCTCAAGCTGTCTGATATGCTTGCGAGCTTCGGCCAAAGTCTTCTCAACCTTCTCCCTCTGAGACTTATTTTCTTTCGCTTCGTCCTGAACAAGAATCAGCGGGTGTCGAGCACATAAAGAACTATCTCTCTACCTTCCATTGTTCCACAAGATTTCTCATCCCCTCCTCCTTCTTGCTCAGCTTTTCCAGCTCCTTATCCCTCTCAGTGGCCTGCTTTTGCAAACGGTCCTGCAGATTTGACATTTTCGCTTCCAGGTCAATTTTCTGTTTTCTAAGAATTTCCATTTCGCCGTTGCCCTTCGTTTCCAGATTCTGCCACTTTTCAAGTTGTCGGTGGAGGTCTGCATTACTCCGCTTTAGCTCTTCACAGGTGCGGTCCAGTTCGGTGTTCTTCGTCTGAGCTCCTTCAAGTTGCAGTGCCGTCCGCTCGAGTTTTATCATATTCGTTTCTGCAGATGTCTGGAGAGTGGCATATTCCTGACGAAGATGAGATACTTTGGCCTAAATAGGATATCAATATGAAATGGCTCGGTCAAGATATGACAACGCTATTCACCTGAACTTGATCATTCTCCTCCTCAAGTGCTGAAATACGTGCTATCTTAGCCTCTCGCACGGCTATAAGAGTTGACAGCTTTCGGCGTAAATTGGCCATCGCTTCCTCATGTTGCGCCACGATATCTTCTTTCTCATCTTCCAACTCGGCAATTCTGTCCTCCAACTCTCCCTCCCTGGCTTGGAACATCAATATCCGGACATCTCTCTGCAACCTTTGCACCTTCTCCTGCCTCGTGGCCTCCACTTCTTGCAAGACCTTCCTCTTCATCGTTTCCAAATCAGCTATCGTTCGTAGGTTCGCCAACAGGTGGCAAGACATGAGTACGTCGCAGCCTTCGCGCCATTCTCGTTGTTCGCGGTGTAGTTGTTTCTGGATGTCGGCCACAGCATCCTTCGCACGGCGCTGTTCAGAATTTAGTTGGTCAGTAAGCTTCTTGTTTGCTTGTTCTAGAACGCGATTTCGTTGTACTAAGTCCTCG
>QFEO01002307.1:0-20190 GCA_003316615.1 Amanita pseudoporphyria
CACAACAGTCTTGTAACATACACCTAGGGCGTACCGTGGACAAGAGAAAACCGAGATATGAATGCCAGAATAATTTCCAACTATAACATGGGCTAGTTAAGAAAAGGGTGACGTGAGTACTTTTAGACGCTCACCTAGACACCTTTAGGTGGAAATAAGCCGTGAAATCAGAGCATCCTGACGAATAGCTGATGGCGAAACCCGCGAGCATTGATGCAAAACCTAAGATCGACCCAGGTGTGGCTGGAGTCGATGGAGGAGGACCTGACAAATGTTTCCCTCCCACTCCAACGGCGACAAGAAATGCGATAAATACGGGTATCCATGCTACCCGTTCGTACCTGTACATACAAATTCGCTTTAATTCTTCGTTTTAACACTTGGCGAGTGTCGAGTAAAGTACACACACCACACAAGAACTTTCACGCCACAGAACGACACCTTTGTATAGTGGTGAGTAGTAATCGACATTAGGAAAGTATAGGATTCATACCAGCAGCGAAACAATAACAACAATAACAATTCCGATGCTAACTCTTAGTTAAAAACCGTTCACAAAATGATTGTACTTACGTCCAGGTAAGATGTCCACTCGCTACGCTAGCCAATGCTTGACCACCGACGATGCTATTAAGGACCGAGAAGCCGCATTTGCTAGCAAGGTTGAGTATGCAAGGTATAATAACACCATAGTATCTGCGTATACCGCCATCAGCTACGGTGACAATCAAAGATACAACACGTGCCCAAATGAATAGCGCGAAATGATCATTTGTCGCAAGCCTAGCTTAGGCCCCCATGTCGTGCTGCCGAGGACAAATTAGCAACTCGACCTTACTAAATGGAGATTTCATTTACAAGTAAGCAGGCGGCGCGTAGCACAGCAAGTCGAAGAACAAGATACATAGACAGGTGTCACGAAGACCCAGGCCATAGGTGACGGGCCCAAGTGTTCCAGATGCGAAGCTATAAACTTTAGCGCTTTACATCAAGCCACGACAGAACAGATCTTACGTTAGGATATTGAGATTCGCAGAAAACCAAAGGTAGAAGGTCTTGATGATCTGGGTATCGGTACGCTCCTCTACTGGTACTGGTCGAATACCTTTGCAGTTCGTGCTCGTCAAGCTATTTCGCCCACAAGAAGGATGACAACGTACCCCTTGACTCGACGCCCCATGTCAGTAATTTGTTCGTCCACTGGTCGAAAAGGTCCCGTGATTCATCGTTCTGTGACAAGGACAGCTGCAGCCGTTTTTCTGTTGACATTGAAGGGTATGGCAGGCAATACCACAACAAAAATCGAATAGCACGGGGAATTAGAGATATACAAGCAATTGTCATGCAGTCTTATCCATTTCTAGTCGCCTCACTTAGTAATCCTGGCAATTCCCCTTTACCTCAAACCTAAGCTATTATGAAGATCATCTCATCTCATCAGTGGTATCCATGTGGGTACGCGTAAACCACGCTGGAGCTGGGTCAAGAATTTAGTGCCGCGATGGCGTCGTCGACCCTTTCCACACCTATTTGCAAAGATATCACAGGCATTACGACGTCTGATATATATGGATGAGAGTCGAGTGAGAGGGGGTGGGGGACGGAAGCCTACTTTTAGAATGACTGCTCGCCCATCTGGACAACGCCGAACGAAGTGAGGATAGGAATATCTTTTCGATGTTGTTGATGATGTCATGGTCGCGTATACCGGTCTATAATGGGCAAGTTAAGACTAATGGTAAAAATATTTCAAGATGAATAATAAAGGTGTTTTGAGGAAAAGCAGTAGAAGCGTTTTAAGGATGAGTAGCAAAGGTGTTTTAAGGATAAAAATTAAAGCAATTTGAGAATAAATTGTAAGAACGATTTACTCACCTTGTTTGCACTGTCCCTGATCAAAAGTACATAGTATAACGAGAGACTTTCGATAAGCCTACTTGCTTCGTACGATTCGCACAGTTCCTCGGGACTATAGTCCTTGGATAAATAGTCAGGCGGATTGGGCCGGAAAAGTATGGGCCCAAACGTCTGCATGAAGATGCGAGAAGCAAATAAATTCTGGGAATTTGATGCCAGCCCCTCTAGAACCGCTTCTTTGACAAGTCCCACGGCGGCTGTTCGCATCTGTGGTAAATGTTGATCTGTTGTTAACTCCTTTAAGACCCCCAGACGTAACGCCGGCGGAGAGCGGAACAGTAGGCGCGAGAGCACTCGGAAGGAATGATGTCTGACTGTGGGATCGGGGTGGATGCTAGCAACAGAGGAAAGGGCCGTGGAAAGGGGCGTAACGGTTTCAGGCGATAGTGTTGTCTCCTTCAAATTATGGAACATGTTTAATAGTAGGGCAAGTGATTCATCTAGTGCCACGCCCGACTGAAGTGCAGACAATATTGTGGGCAACAAATTCTCGAATAAGCTATTCCTTGTTATTAAGGCTTTTGGATCCGTATGCGCTAGGAGAATAAGGTGACCAACGGACAACTTGGAAATCGTAACGGTCGGCATATATCCAACTGCAATAGCGGATCGCTGGCCCGACGACAACATCATTCACCAAGCACTTTATAATTAGGTAAATTCTTACGATGGCGCGTTGGATTGCTTGTTCCCCGTCTTCCCAGCCTGTCCCTAGTGTTGAATCTACTATGAGCTTTGAATGGTACGTTGCAAAAGCTCGCCGCGCAGCATATGATTGTATAGAATGTGCGCAAGCTACAAGGCAGGTGGTTAACAAATTCATCAAAATTGCCTGTTCCAAGCACTCGTGTAAGGCTACGGTTTCTCCGCAAGCCAAGTTACTCACATTACACGCGGACCATTCCTCGTTATCAGCCACAGATTTAGTCCATTTGTTTACTGCCTCGACGAGGTTAGACGTTCGTTCAATAATAGCGCGACCCTCCAAGGTAGTGCATGTTTCACCACGGGAGCGAATCACTTTTTCAAGGTCTGAAATAAGCGGTCGCAAGGTTTCTGAAGCTGTTTTTCTCCTAAGTTTCATACGTGGTATTGCTTTGCACTTCAATCACGAGTAATTCATAACACATCCAATATGCACACCTGAGGCGTATACATCGACCAAAGTTGCCAGCCGTTCCTGCGGAGACAGCTTAGCCTCGTCCGTCTCGGCTTCCAGGTTTTCCAGCCACTCCAATGCTTCTTGGGCAGCTATTACGACCTCCCTAGCTGGACTGCATTCACTGAGCAAACTGATGATGTCTTTAGCGGCGGGATCTTTCGATGGAAGGAGTAGAGATAATGTATCCAATGGACTCTAAGTCAGACTTGAGCGAGTTGTATTAAAGCTCGAGTGCGTGAACCGACAAGTAACGATGCTCCATTAGAACTGTGAACTAGACAAGAAACCTCACTCAACGGCAAACGCGGCCTTTCATCATCTACTGCGGAGGTAACAAGGGCGAGTAACGCTGTCCCCACGTCCTGCTCTTCTCAACGTAGAGGAATCACGATTAAAGAAATCCGACGGACCTCTTCACTGGTATCTTCGGGAAGACCAAGCGTTTTCAACAGTTCGTTCGACACCATGACCATTGGTGGAACAACCAGCTTTGCCACTGTTTGGCTGCGCTGTTTCCTCCTAGCAGAAGCGTCCATGGCAGCCTTCCCAGATAGACCCGTCAAGAGGCTTATTCTGTTCGATGTTGACGGTACTCTCACCCCCGCTCGTCAGGTTAGTAAGTTACTTCACTTAGATAGTCTCACTAACATGCATGTGCTACTCGCTTCAGGCGGCATCTCAAGAGATCATCAACACCCTTCGCGCATTGCGCAAAATAGTAGCTATTGGATTTGTTGGCGGGTCAGATATGAAGAAAATCTCGGAGCAATTGTCCGTGGGGGGAAGCGATCGTACGGCATCATTTTAATCTTTTGTTATGGTTAAGGCGAACCTCGTATCTCCCTCTGCTAGCCATTCAAGACTTCGACTATGCATTTGCAGAGAATGGATTGACGGCATATAGACTTGGCCAACCGTTAGCGTCTCAATCTTTCATTAACTTTATCGGCGAAGATAGATATAAAGTGTTGGTTAAGTTTATCTTACATTATATCGCGGATCTGGATATCCCAATTAAGAGGTGTGTACATTTTGCAGCATTTCCGCATTCTAATCCAATTATTATTCGCAGAGGAACGTTTATAGAATTAAGGAATGGCATGATGAACGTTAGCCCCATTGGCCGTAACGCCACGTAGGTCCTGCGGTTATTATTTTGAACGCCAAGCTGACGGTTGTTGTGATATAGCATTAAAGAGCGACATGAATTCGAGGCTTATGACAAAGTAAGACACGCTATGCAATCTACAATTTCCTCGTACTTATAACGCCATCGCAGCAACATAGCATCAGAGCAGCCTTAGTGAAAGTTCTCCGGGAGAAATTCGCAGATTATGGTCTAACGTATTCAATTGGCGGTCAGATATCATTTGATGTGTTCCCCAATGGATGGGATAAGACATATGCTCTTAGACACGTAGAACGCGAGGGATTTGAGGAAATTCATTTCTTCGGGGATAAGACGTACAAGGTATAAACTACATGCTTCACGTACATTTTATATCGATTATTGATGACGATTTTTAGGGAGGAAACGATCATGAGATCTATAACGATCCAAGAACTACTGGTCATGCCGTCAGCAGCCCAGCGGATACTATACGGATATTGAAAGAGCTGTTTTTGGATGTACCAAATTAACCGAATATGATAATGTATGATATGTTTGCTTGGACGATTGCATTCTGTACCAATATATGAGATCACTTTTGTAGCAGGTAGATCAACACCCTCGCCCTCATCTTCATTCGGCAAAGGTCTGGCGCGGTTCGGGCTCCTTCTTGAGGAGATTAATGACAAGTATGAATAAGCCAGCCGTCAGGAATGCCATTATCAGTCCTCCCGCCCAAGCGTTCTTAATGCTCTTGGCAAACGATAGTGGGAAGTCTATCACAGTGTATGCTCTTTTCACACCGAGACTGAGCACGCTAGAGTTGCACCAGCAGTTGTCACTAAGATTACTAAATTGGAACACCGCAGACAAGAACAGCAAGATCGCGTTGCATGCAGCTATAGATTTGGCTATGTGGCGTAAAGCAATGGAAAGCACGCGAATAAACATGCTGATTGTGTTGCGTCGCCTAGAGGTGCCGTAAACATGCGCAAGGATGCTTGATACGACGCAGAGAAACCAGACAACGGTAGAGAGGCATCCGTAAAGCAAATAGGATCCAGAACGACAGCCAAGACCTACATGATATTGGGTAAAGCTGATAAGGGGTATATATCTTATGAAGCTTACCTTTCGTAGGTGTGTAATACATAGCCATGATCGCAGCGCCCGTGGTACCCCACTGTAAAAGAAGTGCTAGAGCGGCAGCCCTAACGAAAATGCTGATTATATCGTAAGTATGTCTACCGCGCTTGTCGTCGTGAACTCTGCGATGCTGATCGATTCGTGACTCCCTTTCACAAGTGTGTCCGCTGCATTTACTGCAATATTCCATAATTTGCACCTCAGGAAGGCTGCCAGATTTGTCGTCGTGAACTGAACAATATCCAATGACCTGCGACTTCCTCTCATGGGAATATTCATCGTCCGGTAAATTGCAATATTCAACAACTTGCGACTTCCTCCTGGGGACTATGTCACCATTGGCCGCTCGTTGTGAAGAGGCGTCAAATCCATCCGTCACTTGCCGTGCTACACGATACCACGAGAAGATTCTGGCATAGAAGAATATGGGCACCGAGCACAGCTCGTCTTCATCGATGATGTCTCGGGATGCCGTCCGAAGGTCAAACATGAGTGAGCGGCGGCCCCGTTCAGGCTCTCCTGTATCCGTGGCAAGATAGAAGGATGCATTCGCATGCTTGAATGCCCGCCTAATTCGATCCCAATCGCTCTTTGGAGACATTTGAAGGTTGCATATGACAATGGGTAGGAAACACAACCAAAGCGATGAGATACTTTCCCCGGAGGCGTTGGCCACCGCGTTAGAGAGGGTACCCCCAAGGGTGTCTACCCATGTGAATATGTCCGCAATTGTCACATAAATCACCGACATCACGGAGGCGAAAGTCCATTTTGGGACGGAGTAGTCAAGTCCATGGGCAAGTTTCTGCCACCAGGCATCATTCTCCTCCAGAACAATCAAGGAAGGTATTACATGATCCTCGTCGGGCAGATAGAGCGAAACGTGTTGGAGATTGCTGAGAGTCTGGGCGGCAAGGAAAGTATTACGATGGTTGCTTCGTCTGAAGCATTTGATCATCCATCGATTGCTGATGACAGCAAGAGCGAGAGAATATGCTGCAAGTGTTGGTGATCCTAAGGTCAAGATTACGGAAAGAAAGTTGCTGAGATTATCCCTCGACCCATATGGGAGCTGTGATATGAGTGCTAGCCATGGCAGGAGCCAGGACGTGAACTGCTGAGAGAATGTATGCCAGCTAAACATTTCAACTGCAGTTCCACAGGCTCGCACGCAGAGATAGTACGAGATTCCAGTTGCGTTAGCCAGGTCAGTCACAATGTTTCCATTGGTGTCAACGGCGCCATCTAATCCCCATTTACCGCTTCGAACCTCTGATAGACAATTCGTAAAGTTCACGGCGATGACGACGCGACAAAATGGCAGAATTACGAATGGAAATAGGAGCGCAGGAGGCAACTAAAGTCCTGTGTAAATGGTCATGTTTTGTAGATAACTGAATGAACCGACGTACTTTGATCATCGCGGCCGTTAGCGAAGATTAACTATGGCGGGCACTGTTTATACAGCAAGTTCCGCATGATCGATGCGAACCTCTTTATATTCCTAACTTCTTGACTTACTAACTTCTTGACTTAAAAAGATAACGTCTGACTATAAGGCGGTGTCATGACAGATCTGCTGCGGCTATACAGCATTTTCTAGCGCACCCGCATGTCCAGATCCAGGTACGGCGTCCAAAAATAAAACTTGGTCTACACTTACTTTAAGGTTTCATATTGATCGTCAATACATTGATAGTATTCCTAGAAGACATTAAGAACAGACCGTTGGATTCTTTTCCTATCCCAGTAGATCAAGGGAACATACCTCAGTTGTCATATTTCTCGTTATACATTCTTCTCTGTCTCTTTAAGTTAAGGCATCTGCCAACAATCAAGCTGGAACACAAAACATCATCCATAATAGTTCTTTCAATAGAAAGCCACTTTAACAGCATAAATAGCTCCACTGGTCTCAGTTACCTTGGCAGGGGTCAGGTTCAGCGCTCCGCATCCATGCGGACAATCCAAGATGACCATTACAACAAATGCCTTATACCATTATGGCAAGTTACCCATAATCTATCACTAATGCCGCGAGGAATGTAGGCCGCATTTACTGAGCCAATCTTATTCCCAACTTGATGCCAAATTGCTTTTTGGCTAACATCGTTTCCTTTTTGAGTCAAACAGTTGTATTGTTTCACACAGACGCTTGTGCCTGGACTTGTTGGCATGTTCTATTAACAGAGAGGCGCTACTGATGCTAAAGCATAGCATTCAACATCCCACATGGGTTACCTATGCCACTATGTCATTGTGGCGCCGAAGGATCATCGATTGATCATCATTCATCTGTGTCTTGTGCCATGGCGCATTTGATACGATCTTAGTCAAGGGAAATGGAGATCAGTGCTTTGAGTTGTCTTTAAGGAGCTTACACTTTTACGGTGTTCCACTAAAGTTAGATCTACGGTACCGAGGAACGTAAGCAGCATCATGCTCACATTGGTACTTCATTCAAGATGCACTATGCAGCTGGGCTCTACCGACTGGTGCTTACTTTATGGCTCACTTTGAAACAGAGAGAACGAAGAATGCACTTGTGTCTACCGGGGACAAAACGAAAGTTCATATAGAATATCTTTTCTGCTTACTAACTGATGCCTCGATGTACGTGTCCTGCTAGAACTTGGATAGATAATACTTAAACCAAAACATTCACCATTTCCATCCCGCCATCTTCAGTCGGCAGAGGCCGGTCGCGGCTCGGCATTTTTCTTGAGGAGACTAATGGCAAGTATGAACATGCCAGCCGCTAGGAATGCCATTATCAACCCTCCTGCCCAAACATACTTGAGGCTGTTGGTCACCGCCACTGGGAAGTCTATCACAATATACGCTTTTTCCTCGCCGAGACTGAGCACGCTAGAGTCGCACCAGCAGTCATTGTTGAGATTAGAAAATTGGAACACGGCGGACAAGAACAGCCAGATTGCGTTGCATGCAGCTATGAATTTGGCTATTTGGCGCAAAGCGATAGAAAGTACGCGGATGTACATGGTGGTTGTGTTGCGCTGCTGAGAAGTGGTATAAACGTGCGCAAGGATGCTTGATATGACGCAGAGAAACCAAACGACAGTGGAGAGGCATCCGTAAAGCAGGAAAGCTCCAGAACGACAGCCAAGACCTATATGTTATTGAGTAACACTGATGAGAAACACATATTCTATAAAGCCAACCTTTTGTGGGTGTGTAGTATATAGCCAAGATCGCTGCGCCCGTGGTACCCCACTGCAAAAAAAGTGCCAGAGCTGCAGCCCTAACGAAAATACTGATGACATCGTATGTATGTCTATCGCGTTGATCAACTCGTGAGTCCCTTTCATGGGTATCTTCATTGCATTCGTCGTCATGTTCCATGATTTGCATCTCAGAAGGGTTGTTGCATTTGTCGTCGTGAACTGCCTGGTATTCATGTTTGTCATCTGGCAATGTACAATATTCGATAACTTCCGACTTTCTCCTAGGGGCTATGTCACCTTCTGCAGCTCGTTGCGAAGCGGCATCAAAGCTATCCGTCACTTGCCGTGCTACACGGTACCATGAGAATATTCGAGCAAAGAAGAATATGGGCACTGAGCACAACTCGTCTTCATCAACGATATCTCTGGATGCCGTCCGCACAGTAAACATGAGTGAGCGGCGGCCCCGTTCATGTTCTCCTGTATCGGTGGCGAGATAGAAGGATTTACCTGCATGCTCAAATGCCCTCCTAATTCTGTCCAAATCGCTCTTTGGAGACATTTGAAGGTTGCATATGACGATGGGCAAGAAACATAGCCAAAGCGATGAAACGCTTTCTCCAGTAACGTAGGCCTCCGAGTTCGAGAAGGTACCTCCGAGAGTGTCTACCCAAGTGAATATATCCGCAATTGCTACATAAAGCACGGACATTACAGAGGCCAAAGTCCATTTTGGAACTGAGTAATCGAGTCCATGGGCAAGTTTCTGCCACCAGGCATCATTCTCCTCCAGAACAATCAAGGAAGGTATTACATGATCCTCGTCGGGCAGATAGAGTGAAACATGTTGGAGATTGCTGAGAGTCTGGGCGGCAAGGAAAGTATTACGATGGTTGCTTCGTCTGAAGCGTTTGATCATCCATCGATTGCTGATGACAGCAAGAGCGAGAGAATATGCTGCAAGTGTTGGTGATCCTAAGGTCAAGATTACGGAAAGAAAGTTGCTGAGGTTATCTCCAGAGCCATATGGGAGCTGTGAAATAAGCGCTAGCCATGGCAGAAGCCAGGACGTGAACTGCTGAGAGAATGTATGCCAGCTAAACCTTTCAACAGCAGTTCCACAGGCTCTCACACAGAGATGGTATGAAAGTCCACTTGCGTTGGCTAGGTTCGTTACGTTGCTACCATAAGCATCGACGGCGCCGTCCGATCCCCATTTGCCACTTCGTACGTCTAAGAGACACTGTGTCAAGTTTGCAGCGGCAACGACATGACAGAACGACAGAATTATCAATGGGAATAGGAGTGTAGTAGACAACTGAATCTTTGCGTCAACAGTCCGCGCACCTGAATGAACGGATACGTACTTTGATCATAACGACCATTAGCGACGACTGATTATAGCAAATACCGTTTGTAGAGTGAATCTGTCGACAGGCATAGGTTTCGCCTTTATATTCTCCACTGTCTAGCTCCCGACGACAAGAATCCGTAATGGGCCAGTAGCAGATTATATCTCTCAGCTGTCCAGCATTTTGTGAACATGGGGAAACCTCATTAAGCCACCTACGTCAAAATTCAGGTACAACGCGCAAAAATGAAGGCAATCAAGATATTTTAGATCTGTCATTGAGGCGATACTCGAGAAGTCACGTCTGTGGTTCATCACATGTTTTGGCGAGAGCGTCGCATATACAATGGGAAGACAGTTGTGCTTGAATATCATATGTTGACATGCTGTACATATCCAAACGGGGTCTCCGGTACAGTGGGGCGAGGCCGTTCGCTGGCCATTTCCAGTCACAAACATCCGGCACCGGCAAGTTTACTTTAGACTGCCGCGTGTCTACAATACAAGCCAGGACGTAAAACGTCGACCACGATGGACCTTCTTTACTGACGTAAATGACTCTGTAACAGTTGGCCTCACCTTGTTCAGGTTCGGATTTGGCGATTCATATCTTTGCCAGGAACACCACTGTGCGGACGGCATAAGACTGGACGCTGCATTCGGTCATTACTCATAGCCCGTTTGCTAATGCTGTGAGGTTCGTGAATCCCGTATATCCTGGGAATCAGTTTCAGCTAATGTTGTTTCCTTTTCCAAGTCCCATACTATAACCTTAGCGCACAGCATTCAACACCCACATGCTACTCGGCCATCGTGACTCCATTTGTACCGTATGCGGCAGTATGTTTAATACGATCTTTCCAGGGTTCGGAGATAAGTGCTCTGGGCGTCTTACGCAGCAATTGGCCGGGAGTGTCCATTAATTGCCTGGATGATCGGGGAGACGAGAGCTTGGGGTAAAAGTTGGGGATCTTGGACGACCCAGAAGGACGGGTATATCTTGATATCCCCGTAGACAGCTTCGATGACCCATAAAGGGTATGTTTTATTCAATCAGTGTGTGACCGACAGAACGGCGGCTCGGGGGTCTGTCTATAACTAGTACTCAATATTTCCTCGCATTGCCATCGTCGTCAGTCTCGGTTGACCCCGGTTCGGATACCGCCTATGTTCTACAATTCTTCACGAAGGGAAGGAGGTACTGGCATAATGATCATGTCGGGCATATGTTTAGGTTACAGGACAGGACCTCGGAATCTATACAGCTGTCGTTAAGCGACTCGCGGAGTTGCGGCCTAAGCACCGGTAGTCGCTTTGATTGTGATATTGCCTAAGGCACCACTAATCAGGGAGGCGCCGTCAGATTGAACGACCCACGTTGGGTCAAAGTCTGAGAAACAACATTAGAGCAATTATGAAAGGAAAGTTAAAATAAGACATTGTACCGCTCATGGTCCAAGTATTCCTAGGCGAGCCATATGGGCAGTCCCAATAACAATGGCACACTAGGGTGCCATTGGCGTAGAGGCTGAACAAACCTTCAGCACCAGTCGGGGATTTTTCACGACCACAGGTGCTGAACGTGAACTCCCCATCTACCGGGATTTGCTTCCCTTCAACAGCGGATACTCCGAGTTCCTTATCCTTATTACCTGGAGATCCAGCCCATGAGAACTGTATGCCGACGAAGAGTTGCAATTATTAGACACTTGCCATTCTCGTAGATTTTGCCGTATTTGATGTCGACATCCTTAATGACGAGCGCATTGAAAGGGTCGCGGTTTATGATACGGAACACAACCCATTGTTCATAACCCATGGTGATGTTGAGAGCTAGAACGATAAATGTGTCTGGGGATATTACATAACGCAACCAGTGACTGAATACCAAATGTAATTTTATCATCGGCGTCTCTCGTAATTTAACACCATGTCCTCTAAGAAGCGTAAACTGTCCAGTCTCAGCGGGCTGGAATTGCAACTCGCCTACAACTCTCTTCTTAAGCTGAAGAAATCCATTGTCTAAGAGGAGTCCGAGGAGGAGGAAGGTCCTGCGGAAGGTTTCGAGAAGTAGGTCGACACGATGCTCTCTTTATTGGGATCGAAGCTGGAAGGACCTCAGGTATGACCCGAGCTACGAAACGGCATTCCATTAACTCACTTCCTGTAGCCTCTTACCTTCTCCAGTATGACTGCGGAGCAATTGACCAAGTTGAAAATTATATCTACTGGCTTTATTGATCTGAAGCCCAATTCCGAGGAACGCATTGCGGCGACTTCCTCCCTCGGACAGAACGAACTTTGGTCTTCTGCAAACCTGTATCGTCAATTACATTTGTTGGAAAGTCTCGTTCCTAGGACAGTATGTAATGATCTGTCAATCTTTCTGCCACTCGCATACTCCGCCAGACCGAAGCGAGCGCTCGTGCGTGGATTGACGCGTTCTTCTTCCGTGCATCTGCAATGCTACCACCAAATAAGCGCATGGTTCTCAACATGGAACACGTTATTCCAGCCACTACGATCAGCCCGTCGAGTTTGTCAACTCTTTCGGCATTTGTAGACTACACTGCTATAGTAGCAAGTCAACGCGTCGCTGGTAAGTCTACCTTGACTCATCTCAACCGCCAAGTTCATTGTTTCCTCCAGCTATTCTTTTGCGATCACCGCAACTTCATGTTCTCAGGTCGCATATGCCATCTGGCTTCTTCGTTATAGAAGCCAAGCTTTCCGATCCCTCGGACCACGTTCCTCAGGCAGTATGTGAGATGTATGCATGTGGAAAGCTTCTTCAGTAAGTAGATCCTTTTAGCTTCTAGCGCACGTTTCCAATGTCCTACTTTGTCTCAGGAAAAAGATTCTCCGTGGTGCTCTGACTAATGGACGTGACTGGATCTTCCTTCTCATCCAGCTCAACTATGATTATGACGGGGCCTCCTATAGGCAGTCCTCTGTGGTGCAGTTAACCACCTTTGGTGGCGAACCTGTTTTTCAGCCTGATTTGATTGCTGGTATTTTGGCGTACTGGGTGAGTTTGATGCTAATATGCAAGATTGAATCATTGATTGATTGGATGCTAGATCGAAAATAGCTTTGAAGACCTGGGAAGTGATGATTGGTTTGAAGCAGTGTAGTCAATGATATTCTATACAACTACGTATGTGCATTCAGATTCTGGAACAATCACCCGAACTCTATTTTTCAGTCCTATATCTGCTGTCTGAAATAACTCTCTGTTTGTAGCGTGTGGGGATATAGCACAATGTTAGTTTGTCTGATAGCATCATGGCGTCTTTAATGGAATGATCGCTGCAGCATAAGATGGAGTCGTGAATGTGGACAATAAAAGCAGTGGAACGCAGCCGTAATGAGTCAGACAATGAATAGAAGCGCTAATGATTCTAGAGTCCAAGAGCTCAATAGGCCTACACGTCACATAAAACATAAAAGAAGTCCGTCGTGGTACTTGCACGACAATACATCATCACCAAGTGCAGACGAAACACCAACACAACACTCATCCCTTCAGCATTTTTCGCCAAATTGACCTTCCGCAGAGTTGTTCAACTTGTCTTCGTTGGCGTCCAGCTTGTGCACATGTATCCAGAATAAGATACCAGAAACGGTGGCAATTATTGCCACGGCAGTATAGTTCCATACTAACAAGGGATCTGCTGAGAGACCTGTGGTTATGGATAACCAGCTTAACATCAAACCTCACTCATATGGACACGAAAATCCACTCACTGACGAAAGCCTCGCTAAGGGCATTGCCAATAGCACTCGTGAACAGGAAAACGGCCATAACAAGGGACTTCATGTTCTTGGGAGCTTTCGTGAAGGCATATTCCAGACCCGTAATCGATGCGAAAATTTCGCTGAACGCAATTAAGACGTATCTGCGTGATAGGATTGAGTTTTTCTGCATGGGTTATGGTAGCGTTGTCGGACTCACGATCCGGTCTGAGCCCAAACATTGAGCGGCGAGAATTGGTCACAAGTTCCTGCATATTTTCCACAGGGGCTCGTCTATAAACGACCGAGTTAAATGTTAATGATTTTGTCAACCTCGTAACCTCGTGCGAAACGAACCTTGTAGATGTAGTGTTGCAACACTGATGCCATGTCCATGGTTAGAACGTTAACTGTGATGTCTATTGTCATCCTACCTGCTGCCCATATCATTGCCAAAGTTCCAGTGAAAAATCCCGTCGCGATTTTCTTCAGAGGGGAGAAGTTGATCTTCAAACGCCTAAGTAATGGGTATATCTGCAGAAAGTTCATGATGTAGATTAGATCGAACGTTGGAAGCAAAGAGCTTACAATGATATCGAAGATCGGAATGAAGATGAGAAGTGCAAGGGGATCAAGATTGGATAAAACATCATTGGGTACACCGTGAGTGGTCATGGTAGCAGCCTGCGATGTCAAATTGTTGTTCAACTGGAGATATGACAACCCTGTGTGTTTTCGTCAGCGCATCGTTATTGTATGAGATACTTCGTACACCAAAGCGGAAACCACAGGAATACTCCACAAGCGGCAAAACCACGCTGAACTTCGTCTACCCAATTATCGTCAAACGTCATCCATTTTGGCTTGACCACCTGCTTGCTGGGTTTAGCACTTTCCCAAAAGTCAGGTGCCGTCAAGTTCTTCCACGTCTGCACAGGGTTCCAGCTCCATCTTCCTCTGGCAGCGTATCGCCAAGTGCGCAATGCGGTGGATAAGACGGAACCAGTTGGCGGAGACTTGATGTATCGGTTTCGGCCGAAGTAAAGGACGAGGGGGCATAACAAGAAGACAATAGTAGGGAGGGTATATGCTAGCCAGAAGCCGACGTACTAAATCCAATGGAACACGTCAGAGGATTGAGAGGACTGTGCAAGCAACGTACCTTCTCTGAATAGGCCATACCAATTTGGCCGATTAAGGCACCGACGTTAATGAAGAAATAGAAATACTGATTAATATATATATCAATGATTAAAGACAAATTGGAATGATAAACGTACCATGTAGATCCTTGAAACTGTTAAGGCAGGATCAACGATTACTCGTTCTCCGCTCTCGGTCACCTTGATGAACAGTTTCGTACGCTTGTACTGCTCAGCAACCAAAGGCGAAATGTTCGCCTTGAAAAGACCTGTACCGAATCCAGTCACGATTATTGCGATAATAAACGCCGCGGTTGCGTTCTTGCTGTGCTCGATGACACCTGGGACAGCAGAGATAATAAGAATGATGTGGCCGACGAGAGCGATGGCGACGGCTATGCAGATGGTTTTGTATCTTCCATAGTAAGTGTCTGCGATATACGCTCCGAGGAGAGGGGTCACGTAGCTCCTTGAAATTAATGAACGACGATCGTTCTAACTGACCTGACAACGTTACATACCAGAAATGGTAGAAGGTCGTAAGGCCAGTCGATGCCCGCTGGCCTAGTCCTAGAACACCTGATACTTTGTCCTTGCCACCAGCACCAGTATGGGAGCCCGCCGGGAGATGTTGTTGAATAAAGTTAGTCTAGTGGTTACCATGAGAAAGCATTCTCGCTTCCGCGTAAGATTCAGCCAACTCACGAAAACGACATCTGAACCATAGTACTGTCGTGCCGTGTCAGCAAATCAGACTAGGTAGTGAAGAACGTATTACGAACAGAAAAACGTTCAGCCAATTCAACGACTGCAATCACTGAAGGCCAATGGGTTAGGTCGGAAAAGGGAACAACTTATGTAGATAGGCACTCACGGTAGGAATTCCAGGGAATTTTGTCCGCAACTCGTCTGAGTACAAGTCGCTCTTCGTCTGTCGGAAACTCAAGCCCATCGTGGATTTCGTCCGACTCGTACTCATTCCCGGAATTCTTCTCGATGGGCTGGTCCTTTGTTTTTATCTTCTCAGTTTCCCCATACTCCGCGATGGCAACAGCGCTGATGTCGTGCTCCATCGATTTCCTATAGATGGGCCGTGAGTAGGTTAAGATAGGAAACGTGGCCTATACTTATAGGCACATACAGTCAGCAACCTTCAGCTGAAGCCAGCACCATGTGGTGTTTCATTGGGCGCTGATTCGAATTAGACTCTATTGATTAAAGATAGGCAAGCATTCTTTGCCATATGGCAAGAAGGGTAGTTTGATGACTCCACCTTGAAGATGGCAAAGCGGGCCGTGCACGGCAACGCAAGTCTACAATTGCGTATCCATAATCAGAGTCACTATTGGTATAAATTTCTTATAGCAACTCACCACGCACTAACGCCTATTTTATGTCGGTTTCTCTTGAAACATAACACTGGAGACTCATACACGAATCCCAGATTCTTGGCCCCCAGAAAATTGTAGAATTGTTCTCCTAGAATAGCTACAATTGCACATGGCTAGTTTCTGTCAGGGTCACGAGTGGTGCCGATGTATGACCTCGGCCCGCGCCACCTCCACAGGGAGGGCAACTTCTGTATAGCGGCAATTCCCGGCAAAGACGATGTTGTTTGGTACGGGCGGGAGGACCAAATAGTAGGCCTGGTCGTTGACTCCATCATGAATGCCAGACACGCCGAGTCTCCAGACCAGGGCTCTTCAAAGCCACAAATGCACACATACGCCTACGCCCTCTCAGCAGCATCCTAGCATGGGAATGTCCCCCATGTCGAGATATAACCATAATCTCAAGGTCTTGCGCCGTCGGGATCCATCTATAATCTCCATATTTGATCAGTTCAGTCATGTGTGTGTGTACCATCATAACGGAAAGAAGTGGGAAAAACAAGGCTTTGAAGGAAGTATGTTCCTGTACGAGCGGTACGCCCAAATGTCTATCACGCCCCGTCATGTATCTGATCCTAGTCAAGCGATTCTTATCCCCCGTATGGGTTCTATATCCTCAATCGGATGGGTATGGACGACTACATTCATCGCTTGTATCCTGAAGACGATATCGGTGCACATGGCAGCTATCTCATGATCCGGTCTTATCCCGACTTTAACCTTCTCCAGTATGACTGCGGAGCAATTGACCAAGTTGAAAATTATATCTACTGGCTTTATTGATCTGAAGCCCAATTCCGAGGAACGCGTCGCGGCGACTGCCTCCCTCGGACAGAACGAACTTTGGTCTTCCGCGAACCTGTATCGTCAATTACACTTGTTGGAAAGTCTCGTTCCTAGGACAGTATGTAATGATCTGTCAATCTTTCTGCCACTCGAATACTCCGCCAGACCGAGGCAAGCGCTCGTGCTTGGATTGACGCGTTCTTCTTCCGCGCATCTGCAATGCTACCACCAAATAAGCGCATGGTTCTCAACATGGAGCATGTTATTCCAGCCACTACTATCAGCCCGTCGAGTTTGTCAACTCTTTCGGCATTTGTAGACTACACCGCTATAGTAGCAAGTCAACGCGTCGCTGGTAAGTCTGCCTTGACTTATCTCAACCGCCAAGTCCATTGTTTCCTCCAGCTATTCTTTTGCGATCACCGCAACTTCATGTTCTCAGGTCGCATATGCCATCTGGCTTCTTCGTTATAGAAGCCAAGCTTTCCGATCCCTCGGACCACGTTCCTCAGGCAGTATGTGAGATGTATGCACGTGGAAAGCTTCTTCAGTAAGTAGATCCTTTTAGCTTCTAGCACACGTTTCCAATGTCCTATTTTATCTCAGGAAAAAGATTCTCCGTGGTGCTCTAACTAATGGACGTGACTGGATCTTCCTTCTCGTCCAGCTCAACTATGATTATGACGGGGCCTCCTATAGGCAGTCCTCTGTGGTGCAGTTAACCACCTTTGGTGGCGAACCTGTTTTTCAGCCTGATTTGATTGCTGGTATTTTGGCGTACTGGGTGAGTTTGATGCTAATATGCAAGATTGAATCGTTAATTGATTGGACGCTAGATTGAAAATAGCTTTGAAGACCTGGGAAGTGATGACTGGTTTGAAGCAGTGTAGTCAATGATATTCTATACACCAACGTATGTGCATTCAGATCTGGAACAATCCCCCGAACTCTATTTTTCAGTCCTATATCTGCTGTCTCTGCCTGTATTGTGTGGGGATATAGCGTAATGTTAGTTTGTCTGATAGCATCACGGCGTCTTTAATGGAATGATCACTGCAGCACAAGACTGAGGTCAACTACGACCTTGGAACATGGAGCTGTGAATGTGGACAACAAAAGCAGTGGAGAGCCGTAATAAGTCGGACAATGAATAGAAGCGCTTATGATTCTAGAGTCCAAGAGCTCAATAGGCCTACACGTCATATAAAACATAAAAGAAGTCCGTCGTATTACTTACACGACAATACATCATCACCAAGTGCAGACGAAACACCAACGCAACACACATCCCTTCAGCATTTTTCGCCAAATTGACCTTCCGCAGAGTTGTTCAACTTGTCTTCGTTGGCGTCCAGCTTGTGCACATGTATCCAGAATAAGATACCAGAAACGGTGGCAATTATTGCCACGGCAGTATAGTTCCATACTAACAAGGGATCCGCTGAGAGACCTGTGGTTATGGATAACCAGCTTAACATCAAACCTCACTCATCTGGACACGAAAATCCACTCACTGACGAAAGCCTCGCTAAGAGCATTGCCAATAGCACTCGTGAACAAAAAAACGGCCATAACAAGGGACTTCATATTCTTGGGAGCTTTCGTGAAGGCATATTCCAGACCCGTAATCGATGCGAAAATTTCGCTGAACGCAATTAAGACATATCTGCGTGATAGAATTGAGTTTTTCTGCATGGGTTATGGTGGCGTTGTCGGACTCACGATCCGGTCTGAGTCCAAACATTGAGTGGCGAGAATTGGTCACAAGTTCCTGCATATTTTCCACAGGGGCTCGTCTATAAACGACCGAGTTAAATGTTGATGATTTTTTCAACCCCGTAACCTCGTCCGAAACGAACCTTGTAGATGTAGTGTTGCAACACTGATGCCATGTCCATGGTTAGAACGTTAACTGTGATGTCTATTGTCACCCTACCTGCTGCCCATATCATTGCCAAAGTTCCAGTGAAAAATCCCGTCGCGATTTTCTTCAGAGGGGAGAAGTTGATCTTCAAACGCCTAAGTAATGGGTATATCTGCAGAAAGTTCATGATGTAGATTAGATCGAACGTTGGAAGCAAAGAGCTTACAATGATATCGAAGATCGGAATGAAGATGAGAAGTGCAAGGGGATCAAGATTGGATAAAACATCATTGGGTACACCGTGAGTGGTCATGGTAGCAGCCTGCGATGTCAAATTGTTGTTCAACTGGAGATATGACAACCCTGTGTGTTTTCGTCAGCGCATCGTTATTGTATGAGATACTTCGTACACCAAAGCGGAAACCACAGGAATACTCCACAAGCGGCAAAACCACGCTGAACTTCGTCTACCCAATTATCGTCAAACGTCATCCATTTTGGCTTGACCGCCTGCTTGCTGGGTTTAGCACTTTCCCAAAAGTCAGGTGCCGTCAAGTTCTTCCACGTCTGCACAGGGTTCCAGCTCCATCTTCCTCTGGCAGCGTATCGCCAAGTGCGCAATGCGGCGGATAAGACGGAACCAGTTGGCGGAGACTTGATGTATCGGTTTCGGCCGAAGTAAAGGACGAGGGGGCATAACAAGAAGACAATAGTAGGGAGGGTATATGCTAGCCAGAAGCCGACGTACTAAATCCAATGGAACATGTCAGAGGATTAAGAGGACCGTGCAAGCAACACACCTTCTCTGAATAGGCCATACCAATTTGGCCGATTAAGGCACCGACGTTAATGAAGAAATAGAAATACTGATTAATTTATATATATATATCAATGATTAAAGACAAATTGGAATGACAAACGTACCATGTAGATCCTTGAAACTGTTAAGGCAGGATCAACGATTACTCGTTCTCCGCTCTCGGTCACTTTGATGAACAGTTTCGTACGCTTGTACTGCTCAGCGACCAGAGGCGAAATGTTCGCCTTAAAAAGACCTGTGCCGAATCCAGTCACGATTATTGCGATAATAAACGCCCCGGTTGCGTTCTTGCTGTGCTCGATGACACCTGGGACAGCAGAGATGATAAGAATGATGTGGCCGACGAGAGCGATGGCGACGGCTATGCAGATGGTTTTGTATCTTCCATAGTAAGTGTCTGCGATATACGCTCCGAGGAGAGGGGTCACGTAGCTCCTTGAAATCAATGAACGACGATCGTTCTAACTGACCTGACAACGTTACATACCAGAAATGGTAGAAGGTCGTAAGGCCAGTCGATGCCCGCTGGCCTAGTCCTAGAACACCTGATACTTTGTCCTTGCCACCAGCACCAGTATGG
>QFEO01002308.1:0-10376 GCA_003316615.1 Amanita pseudoporphyria
TTGTTAATAAATGTTAGATGGATTATACCTAGTTACCTTCAATTATGGAAAACCAATTTTCCTGATGAAGGGGGTTTGGCTGTCTCAGTTCGCTGACACTGTGACGGTCATCATTCCCAAGCCAAAAAAGGCTGATTACTCTAAAATCAAGGCCTACTGTTACGACGAGTACGCGTTTCATCTTTCTGTTTCATCCCTTATGCCACCCCCTGTTTCATCTTCGGACACACGTTTCACCTTCCTGTACATATCTCCTGATTACCCCTGTTTCACATCCGTCTCAACTCCTGTTTCAAGCGTGTTATGTATCTTTGTGTACGCGCTCGCGTTGTTTACTACCAAACACCCCTAGCGCCTATATAAACCCCTAAGTAGTCCCTGTAGTTCCCTAGCTTCGCAATAAAGATCTACATCACTGCCACACATCAGAACCTAAGTCTCCAACTTGCCTTCTGACCCTCGGCCCTGATTATCTCGCCCTCCTCGTTGAACCTTCGTCTCCAAGACCGCCCACCGCCCTCTTGTCGACGTCCTTCATCTAGGACCGCCCTCGCCTTCACTACCACCTTGTGCTCAGGCTCGACGTCTTAACAGATTGCGAAGCTCTTAAACACAGTGCACTCCTGGTAGACAAAGCTGTCAGACAAAACACGGACATTGCTACAGCTCTTGGAAGCAACTCACCCTTCCAACAACACCCTTAACGAACAAACTCTCGATCCATTCATCCAGAAGTTAAGACGTCTCGCAGATCAAGCAGACTCCAGTCCATCTTCAGCAGAAGGACAGAAACGCAGACTAGCAACTCTTCTAGACCCCCCTCATATCACCAATCCAAACCGATTAGGACAAGCGATCCAGCACGAAACCTTCGGACAGTACTACAGAGAGCAGGCAATCAAACGTTACAAAGAGGACAACACCCAGCCTACACCATCGATCCACACAGTACCATTCCTAACTCCCACCGAGCCACAGGACGAATCGTCAAGAAAACCCTTACCTCAGAACGATCCACAACAATCACAGCCAGTGGTCTCACCCAAACACTTGAAATCGCAACTACAGAAGTTTGGATTGAGTATCAAAACCCTGACAGAATGTATTTGTGGTACAAGTTCATCGAAAGCAAAACAACAGAAATCTCAGTTTACGGACTCCTCCTAGGAACGGAGCCAGTCCAAGACCGATAAAACAAAGACGACTTCCAGAAGCGGACCCATCTCCAGAACCAAGTCAGATCAACCACACACCCACAAACTATTTGCACCACCCTACGGACACGAGAACAGAGACGTTTGGGAAAAATACTGCCGAATCTATAACTACAACCCAAACCAAGACCTTCTGTGTTTTGAAGCCGAATTTAACGAGTGGAACAGATTCGTAACCATCGCAGAAGGAACAACACAAGAAGATGAACCAGTAGACGAACCAGTAAACGAACCAGAAAGCGAACCAGCAGATGAACCAGTAGACGAACCAGCAACACAAGAAGAAGAAGAGCCAATTCAGTACTTTGATGCAGACGAAATGGCAGAAACCGAAACCTCCAAACTATTCAGACAAGCAGTTGCCTCACCAGAAGATTATGACGGCGATAGAACCAAATTCGCCTTTTGGTGGCCCAACATGCAGCTATACCTCATGGGATACGAGCGAATCTCGGCAAAAGGAAAAATAGTTGCCATCTTAACCCGCCTAAACAAAGGGCAAGCCAAAGAATGGGCAGAAACCAAGAAAAACGAAATATTAGCAGGAACTCTAAATTCATACGAAACCTTCAAACAGCAGTTAGAAGATCGCTTCACAGACCCCATCCGTATACAAGTAGTGCTTAACGACATCCACTCCTTCACTCAAGGAAAACTCTTTGCACAAACATACCTAGACAAGTTCGAAATCCTACAAACCACTAGCCAGATCAAAGACGAAGAAGCACTATATCTACTTAAGAGAGGACTATCCCCACGTATCATGAGCCTTATCTACGGATCCGACCAAGAAGCCCCAGACACATACAAAACATTCATAACCAAAGTACGAAAGATCGCCAATAACTTGGATATCAACAGAGGATACCAAGGAAACATTCCGGGTAGAACCACCTTCCAAGGAGAAAGACACACCGGATCAGGAACCACATATGGAGGAGCAGGAAGACCAATGGAAATCGACGCCATGGGTCCACGATGCTACAACTGTGGACGATTCGGACATGTTGCAAAAGAATGCAAGAAACCAAAACGAGAAAAAGGCGCATGTTTTGAATGTGGAAAACAAGGACACATGGTTAAAGACTGCCCAGTCAGAAAAACAAAGCCAAAGTTTATCAGCAGAAAGCCATTCCAAAAATCGGTACGAAAAGAAGATATAGCCGAAGAAACCCCTCAAGAAGAAGAGGAGATACAGGAAGAAGCAGAATCGCATTTTGGTGAAGAGGACGAGTAGGTGTCATACCCGCCCTCTTCCCCAAGGACTCTCGAGTATTAAATGTGTGTAAATACGCCGACAATATAGCCACTTGTCCTGCACCAACTCAAGAGATCCATAAGACACACCAGAGCATCACCCAAGAACCGCGACGAAAACCACCTAAAGGACTATTTCTAAACGCAACCCTCACCTCGGGACATGGCCACACGATAAAATTCAGACCAGAAGTAGACAACGGATGCCAAGCCACGTCAATCCACCCATCACTTGTCAAAAAACATAACCTAATCACCAGAAAACTTGCAAACCCAATCGAGATGACAAACACGGATGGATCGCCCAACAAACAAAAGAAAGCAACCCATGTCGCACAAGTACGAATGCAGTTACCCGAATTTAATCACGAGGAAATCATAGAAGCACTTGTTCTCGAATTAGGACATAATCAAATGTTACTAGGGATCGACTGGCTAAAACATCACAACCCAAGCATAGACTGGAGAGAACCCAGCATCAAATTCGACAAATGCCCTACCACCTGCCACCAGACACGATTATCAGTAAAGCAATCCCAACAAGCAGAGGTCGACGAAAATGGTGTATCAAAAGGAATTAAGCCAGACTACCTAAAGCCATTCCAACACCTTTTCGACAAAACCAACTTTGAAAAACTACCAAAACGAAGAGAATGGGATCACGAAATTAACTTATTACCAGACGCACCGACCAGCCTCCCAGCAAAGACATACCGAATGACCCACACTGAAGAAAAAGCTCTAGACAAGTTCATAAACACGGAATTAAAAGCAGGAAAAATTAGACAATCAAAATCACCATTTGCCAGTCCATGCTTCTTCATAGGGAAAAAGGATGGCGGTCGACGACTAGTCCAAGACTATAGAAAAGTAAACGATATAACAGTCAAAGACAAAACACCGCTACCCCGCATCGACGAATTACTGGACACTCTACAAGAAGGAAAGTACTACAACAAAATGGACATCATCTGGGGATACAACAACGTTCGAATCAAAGAAGGACATGAATGGAAAGCAGCCTTCCTAACACCAAGAGGACTCTTCGAACCCACTGTCATGTATTTTGGACTATGCAACTCCCCTGGAACGTTTATGCGAATGATGCAGTCACTATTCAGAGATCTGATCGCCCAAAAGAAATGTGGCATATACATGGACGATATTCATGCTCAAGGACAAACATTAGAAGAACTAAAAAACAACACAATCGAAGTCTTGAAAATTCTCGACGAGAATGACCTATACATCAAAGAATCGAAATGCTATTGGGAAGTAACCGAAGTACCAGTCCTAGGTCACATCGTTGGAAATGGACAAACACGCATGGAACCTACAAAAGTCAAAACAATCCTAGAATGGCAAACACCAAAAAATAAGAAAGATGTCCAATCCTTCAACGGATTCTGTAACTTCTATAGACGATATGTCAGGAACTATTCAAACATCGCCCGACCCATCACGAAACTAATGGGAAACACGCCTTTCAAATGGGATGATACAACCCAGAAAGCATTTGAAAAACTAAAAACCACAATCGCCTCGGAGGAAGTTATCGCCCAACCACAACCAGGTGGTCAATACCGAGTAGAAACAGACGCCTCAGGTTTTGCCATAGGAGGAGTTCTATACCAACTACAAAACGGAAAATGGCGCACAGTCGCCTTCACATCGAGAACAATGTCTCCAGCAGAACTCAACTATGATATCTACGACAAAGAACTATTGGCAATAGTCCATGCGGTCCAAGAATGGCAACATTACCTACTTGATGTAGACAAACCATTCGAAATATGGACCGACCACAAAAACCTGTCATATTTCCGGACGCCCCAGAAGCTGAACAGTCGCCAAACCCACTGGTACCTGCGCCTTCAAGATTATAACTTCACGCTCCACCACATCCCGGGATCGTCAAATTCCAAAGCAGATATTCTATCCCGTTTACCATGGTACAAACCTACACCAGCCAATATAGAAACAACGCTCCTACCAGAAAAACGCTTCATTAATCAATGTAGACCAGCGATAAAATTGTTTCAGGAGCAACAATTCTGGAAAGGAGGTGCAACTCACATAAAAAACACCACGATCACGACGACATTACAACATAAGATACAACAGGACCAGAGAAGGGAGTCAGCAGTCTGCCAACAGAAAGACAAACACCCAAACGACTTCAAGGAAGAAAACAAAATCCTTTACTTCAAAAAAAAGATATACGTCCCGCCAAGTACGAAACTGAGAGAACAACTACTACATGAAAACCACGACGCACCAATAGCTGGACATCCAGGAATATTCAAAACGCATGAACTAGTCAACCGCAACTACTGGTGGCCTTCGTTACTCAAAGACATCAAAAGATATGTCGACGGTTGCATAACGTGTCAAAAAGACAAAGCCTCAAGACAAAAGAAAGCTGCACCACTCAACCCACAATCCACACCAACAGAACCATGGGAATCAATATCACTAGATATCATAGGGCCACTACCAGAATCAAACGGATATAATGCGATACTCGCAGTCATCGACAGAAGTACAAAGATGATATGATTAATCCCGACAACTACAATGTTATCAACAAAAGGACTGATCGACATATACCTCAGAGAAATCTGGAAACTACACGGAATACCAAAACGTATCACTAGCGACAGAGGACCTCAGTTCGCATCCAATCTAATGAAAGAACTATGCAAAAAACTAGGAATACAACAGAACATATCTACAGCATACCACCCGCAAACAGACGGACAAGTAGAACGATCACACCAAGAGACAGAAATGTTCCTCAGACATTACATAAACCACCTACAAGATGACTGGGAAGATTGGATAGCCATCGCTGAATACCAATACAACGACAAGGAACACTCCACAACAAAGCATACACCATTCTTCCTAAACTATGGCCGACACCCATGGAAAGGAGAAATAACAACCCAATCAACCCAAAATGAAAACGTGGACGACTTTGCACAGCTCTTACAAAAAGCAAGGCAAGATGCCAATGCAGCAGCAAACCTTTCCGCAAACCGGTCAAAAGAACACTACGATCTAAGAAAGAAAGAAGCACACCCGTACAAAATTAATGATCTTGTATGGCTCGAAGCAACAAATATAACAAGTAATCGTCCAACAAAGAAACTAAACGCCAAACGATATGGACCATTCAAAATAAAAGAAAAAGTAGGAACAGCAGCATACAAACTCGAACTACCCACAAATTGGACACTTATACACCCGGTATTCAACCAAGACCTACTAACACCTTACAAAAAACCAACATTCAAATCACAACAAAAGAAACCACCACCACCCCCAGAAGTCATCGGAAGTGAGCTAGAATATGAAATAGAAAAAATCTTAGACTCAAGGAAACGAGGAAATCGACTTGAGTTCCTCATAGCATGGAAGGGATATGGACCAGAACACAATTCATGGGAACCGAAGCAGAACATCCACGCCCAAAACAAACTTAAAGAATTCAGACAAACTCACCCCCTCAAAGCGCATGTATTACATCGGGCAAGAGTATCTACAAGGCAGTACCCCACCCGTTATGTTCCGCCTCCCCCTCACATGCCAACTTATGATCCGGGCACAACACCCGTGCCAACTTCCGATTCCCCTCGATCATCAACTCCAGCTGGTCCACCAACAGCTGCATCATCTGATTTTCGCCCCAGAGCTTGTCCAGGGCCCGACGCATCTGCTCCTCCTCCTCAGGAGTCAGTACGGGATGAGGCTCCAAAACATCTAAAAAACGAGGATCAGACGATACAAAAATACAACCACAAGCCACTTACGACGGAACCTCACAAACGCATTGTGCATCTGCTGCCTGGCCACCCTCTGCCAGGCCTCACTCAGCTCCTCTGAGGAAGCAAAAGCCGACACGAACTCGGGAGCCCACTGTGGAACGTCGGACATTGTTACCCTTCAAACACCAAAACACCCCCTGTTTTATACCTGAAACTTGCCTCAGCACGGACCAACGGCCACCCCTCACCGAAGCGCAGCCGATCACGTTACCCATTACTCAGATTCTTACCCGGAACCATTCCCACACTGCCACTACAAAGTCTAGACTGCTCGAGACCCCGTCTATCTAATCGCATGCGTCTGCCCCAACTAATCCTCGTCATCGCAACTACCCTCGCTCTCCACTACGCAGCACAAGCCCACTATGACCTCCTGGTTAAACTGGTTAATATCCTCAGCCGCCTCAACAATCAGAGAGCAATACCCCCTCCTCCTATTCGTCATCGCGCTACCCAGCATCATCGCAGGCTTCATGTCACTCGTCACCAACCAATCATCCATCCTCAGCGCCATAGTAACCCCCCTCATCAGCGCAATCCCAATCCCAGCATGGATCCATCACTGGATGAACGAATACAAGAGAGACATCAACCATCTCACCAGATACGACGCAGCCACTCACAAACAGCTCAACGAAATGCTCCGATTCATGCAGAAACTGGAAACCACAGTCAGCACCTGGAACCCGGTTATCCTTGCCCAGGGGTTTGCCACCTTCGAGTTGTCATCCCAGGAACTCATGGCCATGATGAGCGACGTAGTCAAAGACCAGAGCGAGATCCTAGGAAAACTCCAGAGCATCCAATACGAGATTAACCATGGCATTCCCCAGGCCCTCCATCATTCAGTCACCGAAACCATCAGCGAATCGCTTAAGGACATCAAAACACTCACCGATCGCATTTCACTCATGGAAGAAGATCAAGTCTCTCGCCTCTTAAAACTAGATAGCGACCTAGCCATGGATGCACGATGAAATGAAATCCACACTATCTTCGACATGGTCCGCAGCATGGATCAACACCTAGACCTCATCCATTTTCGACTCTCTAAACTTGAAGAAAGCCACCAGCCCCTTCCCCGCACCCAATCCGCCCCTCACCTGGCCCCCAAGGACGAATCAGTCTCCCCTGTCATCACCGAACCTCCCTTGGAGTATCGCCACCAGACAACCCCTGTTCCTATCTACAATCCCGACCTCATCCCCTTCTACGACCCACAGCATCTCCCCACCGATGACAACATTGATTTCACAACCAAATCATGGTATGCGGCAGCGTATATGGGTATCCCCTACTCCTACGTTACGATGGGACTCGCTCACAACCCTCGATTCGTTGGCATCGCCCCGAACTCCGCATCAGGAAAACATTGCTCTGGACTTGTCATACTTACTGGCTTAAATAAGGTGAAAAGTCAAAATAAGTTCCAAAAAGTGAGGGAAAAGTGAGGGGGGGTGCCTTATTTTTTACCTTATTTTACTTATATAAGTTCATAAGTTAGTAAGGCCAGGGCCCTGTTTTCCTGATGCGGACGACTCTGCTTTGCTAACAACAAGAAGGTTTTAGGGACGCTCATCGCCAGAGCTGAAGGCGCTATTGTCACCTAGTTCATGAAGAACATGAACCTTAGAGGAGAGATCCTGTTACGACGAGTACGCGTTTCATCTTTCTGTTTCATCCCTTATGCCACCCCCTGTTTCATCTTCGGACACACGTTTCACCTTCCTGTACATATCTCCTGATTACCCCTGTTTCACATCCGTCTCAACTCCTGTTTCAAGCGTGTTATGTATCTTTGTGTACGCGCTCGCATTGTTTACTACCAAACACCCCTAGCGCCTATATAAACCCCTAAGTAGTCCCTGTAGTTCCCTAGCTTCGCAATAAAGATCTACATCACTGCCACACATCAGAACCTAAGTCTCCAACTTGCCTTCTGACCCTCGGCCCTGATTATCTCGCCCTCCTCGTTGAACCTTTGTCTCCAAGACCACCCACCGCCCTCTTGTCGACGTCCTTCATCTAGGACCGCCCTCGCCTTCACTACCACCTTGTGCTCAGGCTCGACGTCTTAACACCTACAGGCCGATCGCGTTGCTGAACTGCCTTGGGAAATTATTCTCAAAGGTGTTAGCGGCGCGATTACAATTTTTTGCTATTTCGAATGACTTGTTTCATTCATTACAGTTCGGGGGGCTCAAACAAAAATCGACTACTGACGCAGGAATGTTTCTAGTGAATTGGATATGCGAAGCACACAACAACAGAAAATTCACCTCTTGCCTCGCCATCGACATGGCACAATATTTCCCGTCTATCAACCCCAGTGTTTTAAAAGTCATGCTTCAAAAGCAGGGTTTTCCGAGCGAGGTGGTTAATCTTATACCGGCTTACTACGCCAACCGCACCACCACGTATTCCTGGGGCTCAGCTACTTCTGGCCCTTACCCCGTCAATGTGGGCGTTCCACAAGGCGACCCCCTCTCACCCGTTATCTCCAACCTATATGTCTCTCTTATCCTCAAGACTCACTTTGAATATAGTGACGAAAACACGTCTAACGTCATGAGCTTCATCGACGACTACAACTTCTTCACGTCGTCAAACTCTATCGCAGAAAACACCATCCAGCTCCAACACTTCTTCACCAAGATCTCCGCCTTATTCAGCGATGTTGGCCTCATAGTTGAAAACAACAAAACCGAAATATGCCACTTCTCGGCAAGAGACATACACAACCAGGTTCCCCAACGGCGACGATGCTTTCTCCCAGTTTCGGACTCCAAAATCATTCTCTCTAATAGTTACGGACAGGTTATGATTTCTCCTTCTCCTGTATGGCGCTATTTAGGTTTCTTCTTCAATTTTTTTTTTTTTTTTAACTGTCGCATAGTGCAATTCCATGAACCGACTACAAACAAATGGGGCTGGTTGCCCATAAACTACGTGTGGAAATGATCTGCCCCTGTGGGACGACGGCAAAGCAACTCCTCTGGAGAAGGCCTTTGATCCAAAACCCCAGGTGCATATGGGGATACGACTGTAAACGAGGGAGGGAGAGAGGGGTGAGCTACGTAAAACAAATGTATAGGTCCATAGGAAAACCTGTGTGCATATCAACCAAAGGGACGACGCTGGGAGCCACGAGGTGGGATGTGGATTGTGCCAGCCGAAGCGACACCTCCCCCGGCTGTAGATCGTTGCTGGGCCCTGGCGGCCTTGCGAGTTTCCTCACGGCGTTCAAGGCGACGCGTACGTTGGGCTGACTGAAGCTTTTTCATGGCTTCAGCATTGAAGCGGGCTGTGTAAAAAGGGCAGGACTGGGAGGTGGCGAGGTGGGCCTTGCCGCAGTTGATGCATCTGAGAATGTTCAGCTCCGGTTTGGAGGAGGCGAGGAAAGCGTGCGCTTCAGCAACATGGTTGTTCCCACAAGTGGGGCACCATGGCGAGCGCGAGGCACAATGGTGGGAAGCGTGTCCCCACCTCATGCAGATGCCGCATTGTTTGATAGGGGGCTTGAGAGCCCAGGCCCTGGCCCGACGAGGGGTGCCAAAGAAAGAGATGTCCGTAGAGAGGAGGCGCCGAGCGAGAGCAGAGGCGCGGTTGTCGATGACAGAGCATAGGACTGTAGCTGATGAGCCAATCAGGCGGCGAGGGGACACCACAAAGGCAGGCGCCTGGTCAAAAGTGACATCCGCCCAAAGAGGATGGGAGCAGATGCAAGCAAGGAGGTCCACAGGTGAGATGGAAGCGCCGTCGGCCTTGTGGGTGGGGACGTGGACGAATTTGACGTGGGAGGAGGTGGGGCGCGAGACCAAAGAGGCCTCTTGTTCCAGGTAAGCGCCTATCTGGCCAACGACCAGATTCTGAGTGTCGAGGGAGACGGGGTTCTTGAAGCGAACTTCCACATCTCGCCGGAGGGACCAGCTAATGCCGAGGATGGGGTTGCCCGAGACGGACAGGTGTTGCTGAATAGAGGAGGGGAGGATAGTGGTATTGGGCTCGGGAACCCGGACCAGCATGCGATTGGACTTCATGCCCTGCGTAGTGCAAGAGCGTACTGTTACAGTAA
>QFEO01002311.1:0-14514 GCA_003316615.1 Amanita pseudoporphyria
AAGACAAGGGCATTTACGCAAGAAGTATGTCCGAGGAGCTTTCTGTCGCGTGTCAGACCGCATACAGGCTGGTTGTGATGAGGCGACGGACCTGGAGAAGGGAAAGCCGTTGGAGGTGACGGCGGCCACGCCCTGTTTTCGGGTGCTGACAAGAGGCATGGCGTGACGTCACACAGGCACCATGCGTCCAAACACGTCGCACGTGGCTGCTTAGTCAGCGCCGGAGAAGGGCCGGAAAGGCTGTGGGCGCGTCCGGTAACCCCACGCAGCCCCAGAGGCTCTTATATACTCCGTCCTCCCTCTTGTTCCTCATCCCCCATGGTCGAGTACCAGGACAAGGTCGTCGCAAGGCCCTACAAGTGCCCCTACGCCCTCTGTGGCAGGGCATTCAGTCGCCTCGAGCACCAGGTATGTCTCTTTCACACACACACCCGCCGCCCATCCCAACCCTCGCAGACAAGACATATCCGAACACACACTGGCGAAAAGCCCTTCCCTTGCACCTTCCCCGGCTGCGAAAAGCGTTTCTCCCGCTCTGACGAGCTCACCCGCCACTCTCGCATCCACAGCAACGACGGCTCTACGGCCACCCACTCGAAAAAGACGGCGTCAAAGCAACGCCCACACTTTTCCATCGATGATGAGCCAGAGTTTCCAGATCCGGTTGATTCCGGCGTAAGAGTGAAGAAGAAGGCAAGAAGCAGGGCCAACAGCGATGATGAGGTACGTGCCCCCACATGACTTCTTTTCACAACGGCAATCGGACATATTGACTGGCTACCTCAGGGAGAATCGTACGCTAGACCCACCGCAGTAGGATCATACGATGCACCTCATCCCCGCCGTACGTCACAACAACGGCAACAGCAACAACACCCAATGCTTCAGCCCCCTGACCGCTCGGCTTTCGCTACCCTATCAAATGTAGCCATAGAGGAACTACAAGCTTTAGAACGTGAAGAGTCTCTGCGTCGTGCCGCGTACGAGGCAAGACACGCAGAAATACTACATCGTGCAGAGTTCGAAGCACGTCACCGCCAGAGCCTCGACTATCGAAGTCTACGGATGAGTAAGAGTGCCACGACCAGCCCCACTCTGCTTGCAAGGCCCCTTCCTTCCGAGGTGTGCATGGAGGAAAGAAGCTTCCACAGTATTTCACATGATCGAGAAGACGTCAAAGCTAAGAGAAGACGAAGTGGTCCAGCTCGGCACTGTGAGTCGAGTCATGGCCACCAGGCTGGTGGATTCGGTGCCTGGTCATGTCCTCCCCATCCTCGCCATGGTCCAGAGGATTCGCCGTCACCGCCCAGCTCAGACTCCGAATCGGCTCCACCACATATTCCGCAATCTCCACCTCACCTCGAACGTCGGAATATGGCTCAACGTTATCCACCTCATTTAGATCACTCACCATCGCAGTATTCGTCTACCGTTCGCACCACCACTTCGGCTGAGTTTGCTTGCACTCCTTCAACAAGTCCTTTCCTCGGACCCTTACGGACATTGAATATCCATTCTACCAATGCTTCTCGTGCTTCTTCCCCTGTTCCTTCCCCACATTTCAACCCCATCGCTGGCGACGTTACCATAGACGATGGAAATTCTTATCTTCACGCCCGGAGTGACCCGAACAGTCCTCTCACATATCCCTACTTCCACCGCGCTATGTCCGCGTCAAAGTTGCACCAGTTTGGCAAGCGCCCGGCAGATCTATCATCTACCTGTCCGCCTTACCACAACACACCCCAGCTCTCCAATGGGCCGAGTAGCGAGGACAGCAGTCCTCGGAGTAGTGGTGTCAACGCTCTACCTCACCCTCCTCCCCCACTCGGGTTGCCACCACCCTTATCGGCGCAACACTTACACGCCTCAACCTCTGGGTCGGCAACGAGCTCGCGTGCGCCGTCGCCTCTCCACTGGGGAATGCGGGAGGCCGCTTCGGGTGGACACTCGTCGCCGCACCAACAACTCGGACCCAGTTATCAGCAGCACCATCACTCGCATCATCATTTAGCCCGATCGGTACACGCCGTGTTTGACATGACGCCGATACACGCCCACGCATCTCGTATTGGCAGTAGCGCCAACACTGGTCCTAGTTCTGGCGTATCTGTTCGGTCACATTCCCCGCCCCCGCGCAACCCGACCTGGCATTCTCTATCAAGCCTAGGATCCCACACCCTACCCAATACGGCGTCTCTAACCGGATCTGACTATAGAAGACATCAACGCCACGGGCCCGGACTCGGAGATAGCTTTACCCATGAGTTTGTCCCTCATGCCGTGATGTCTATGCCTGGTTCCAGGTCCAGTTCCCCGCCAATTAAGCTTCCGCCGCTTAAACTCCTGTCATTACCTGGTCTTCGGTCTCCTGCTACAAGCGAGGAGGCGGGGAAAGGGGGTGAAAAGGGTGAAGGGAAGGGGAAAGTGATAGGTGAAAGCGGAGGTGAGAAAGTGGGTGTGGAGGATGGTGCTGTGGAAAAGGTTGAGCTGCCCAGTTTCAGGCAGATTGATGCAACGACAAGAGGTGTGAGGGAGTGGAGGTACTGAGGCGGGACGGGCGATGAAGATGCCATTGTCGGCGATACCCATCAACAATCCAGACGCGCAGCGCGCGTAGAATTCTCTGAGTCTCAAACGATATCCCAGCTCATTCGATATTCACCGGTACTCGTTGCTCTTTCTCTTCCAATTACGGTCACCCGGTAGATTCATCCTCTCTTTACGTTACAAAACTCGCCCAAGTTATTTATATTCCTTTTTCTCGGATTTTGGTTGAAGCAAAGTATAGGAGGCCCCTCGCTAATAACCATCAAGATTATCGCCCACACTCTCGCTTGTTTCGTCTATCACCGCCACCACTTACACCCCGTCTCAGCAATAGAGCTTTTCTATCACCCTTTCTTATCTCGTTTATTTTTAAATCTGTACTCATGCATACTAGACCTTGGTTTCAGTCGCATATTATGCACTAATGTAGAATTTCTCTTCCAAATTACGGTATTATTAGTGCTTGTATTATCATCTCAACGCCCGTCGCGAGCGATATGCACACATCTATTTCTCGACTTACCCACGTGCGTCCGTTTGAAATTTGACCTCTGATGGGACATCGGAATGCCGCTGATTCCACCGCCCTTATCCCTATCGCTATCGCCTGGATGTACCTGCTTATTTGTTATTACGCGGACATCATTCTTCTTTTTTTGATGGCTTTATCTTTTTCTCTTTTCTTTTCAAACATTAGATGTGTCGCACTGCAACTTTAAGGAACAGCCCTTTTTGTTGTACATTTGCTTCCGGTTGTCCCTTTTGTTTCAGGGGAAAAAAAGTCCCGCTTGCTTCAAGGTAGCGGTTATCGTGGTGTAGTATTAACCATCATCAGATAAGCACAGACACGAATGGCCGTTTTGGCGCGATGGCCAATCCTATAGTGTGGGGTACGCATGTATGTGAATGCCCATATATAACCTAGCGCTATCTTGGTCAGCGTTATCTAAGAGATAAGCCAGAAGCCCTTGTCTGTAAGGGACGAGCGAATGTTCTGATAAGTACTAAACAACACAAAACACACACAGGCGCTATTGTTCACCGCGATTTGGCGATACGGTATGATGCCCAAGTTCGGTTTCCTCCTTTAAGTTGGAGGTGATCGCTCCATGTTTTGTTTTCCCCCCGGTGCCTCGGTGCTTCTTATCAGCACCCTGCTTATGCTGGGACATGTGTTTTCGTGCTTTTCTTTTTTTTTTTTTGAATGAACGGATATGCCGTCGGCGTGCGACTTGGTCACTGACACGCCTCCCGTGGCATTGCCATTTCATTTTCCAGGGCACCGCGTGTGGCCATTGATATGAATTACAACGTTTAGGGAGTCTTGGGTTTTAGACACCCTAATCCCAGCGATAAACCTTGCGTTCACACGCGCGTTCAATAATACCCTGCCTGTTCATTTTCCGTGCACGGGTAATAGCTTATAAAATTCTGGGGTGCTCCCTGAAAATTCTTGCCAAGTACACGTGTATGTCCCAAGTTAATTGCGTCAGCCATGTGAAGAATGACACAACGTTGACAACTTATGTCAGGCATTTATGCAGCCGCAGCACCATGCTGCTTATATCCACACGACCGTGGGCTTCTTTCCTGAAACAAGAACTTCTTATCACCGGCATATCCGAGTGGTTGATAGGAAGTAAGTCCAGCGGCTGCTAAGAATGGATGAACGTGAATAGGTGAATTTGGAGCAACCTATGAGTCAGTGACCAGCACGGCGATCAATAAGACGATAATGCTCCCGTGCCGAGTTCAGTAAAATAAAGCACGCAAAAATGCGTTTTGACTTTTCTGTGGGAAGACACGTTGTATCGTAGTCAGGTAGAAGCATGTTTGACAACTGCGGTACCGAGAGGGTGCGGATGACATTAGGACATGTCAAAGTGAATATACACGCACGCTGCTGTTGTCAAGCATACATGCCTAAAAAGAAATAGCGCCCGACTGTTACCGAAGTGACGAGTAAAAGAAATCACAGGCAACTTGAAGATGGGTTCTAAAGATAGGGATAGCGCGGCCCTTGGATTGCCCAGGGTAGCCAGGGCCAGGGCTGACGGATCCATGGATAGCCGATCGGATCGGAGACATATCTCCTGTATCAAGCTCAACGGGCTGCATCGAGAAAAAAATGCATAAGTCATTAGTGCGCGAACTAAATGATAGATGCGGTAGAAATAAGTTAATATGAACAAGCCCACAAAACGACTACCGCCGCCTAGCACGCGTCGTTTGGAATTTGGAAGTTTCTCTTCGCAGCCTCCTGCAAAGCATGTTAGCTCCCTCTTATCCACCGGGTAACTGGATCGAAAGGCGCACCGACTCGCACGCTCCCTCTCAACTTCTCTTTTCTCCACCTCCTCAGCTGTTAATTCTTCGAACTTGGTCCTAAACTCCTCCGCCTCTGCCCAATCTCTCCACATACTCTTCAGCGTCTTTGGTCCCCTTCCATCCTTCGGTGCTCGACCCCAGTTCAAGCCTAACCCAGTCTTATCTTTTACAACACCCCATCCACTTTTTGACTTCTCTCCACCGCCCGTGTTAGCATCGTCACCCATGCCCAAATCGCCGCCAATAACACCCCATTCTATTGCGTCCTTCTTGTGCTTCATAAGTTCTTCGTGGATAGCGTGCGCGACAAGTGGAACAGCTTCTCCTGATAGACCGATTTCCATGCACAGTTTTTGAGCAAAAACTTCAGGTGTCAGAGGAGAAAGGAGATCCCATTCAATGTGGTCCATCAAGTGGTAGTTGGCTATTTGGACATCAATCTACGGTTTCCCATAAGTACCCCTCGCATGACATTAACGATGAGTAGTAAACATACACTTAAAATGACTCGACATTCCTGGATTTCCTCTCCGCTTGGCGGTACCGTATCAAGATCCATTGCCCCGTCTAGTCCAATTTCCATAGAAGCCACGCCTTCATGTTCTTCCAACTGAGCCCGAATTTGGTTCGCCACCGTATCTGCCCAAGGAGCAATTGGCAAGTCCAAGTCGTTACAAAATATCCTTGCAAAATTCTCGGGAGAGATAACTGTCTCGTTGATATTCCAAAGGAAACAATCACGTATTCTGTGCGTTTCCGTCTCGAACTCGACGCGAATGGGCACGAGTGCTGTTCGTCTTTGGGCTTGTTTTTCCGTTACTTCAGGAGTACTGCCATAATCCCTTAATTGTTTTTCCTTTGTATGTCGTGTACCACAATGAACACTCACGGATGCTCGTGTAGTATAGGTCCTACAGGCCGTGACTTGATGAACCTCGATGGAGGAACCATACCCAAATAACTCTGATCCATCTCAGCTTTGTCGAGTCGTGGCGTTGAAGACCGCCCTGGAGTCGAAGACATCCCGGTAGCAGAACTAAACACTGATATGCCTGCTCCCATCCTGCTCCTACTCTGTCGGATTGACGTCCTCGTCCCACCACTCGCGACGAATTCCGAGTCATCAGAGTCAATAGCCCCTGCATCGGGTAGGTCATCTCCCGAGCCTGGGTCGGCATAATTAACTACTCGTCCCCGCGTAGCAGCGCGTGTGCTGGTGGTAGCCGTGGAGGAAGCGGAAGCGATGATGGGTTGCATAAGGAGAGAAACGCCGGTTCTCAGACGTGATGCGTAGGTAGTTTGAAGGGCCTGAGGTGTTGTTGGTAGAGGAGGTCGTGGTGGGTTCGGAATAGCCACCGGGACGATTTGAGGGGGCATAGGAGGCTGCTGGTAAATCGGCGGGGCGGTGTACACGGCTGTGGTTGGTGCTCCTGAAAGATTACTCGCTCGTCCGGCGCGAGCACGAGTGCTTCGCGCGTTGCCCGTGTAGCTTTTAGGTGGAGGGGTGGCCGTTGATGACCATGTCTGTAAGTTTTTGATATATGCTTCATAGAACGTTAGACACATCACGAGTGGTGTTTGTTAGATAACCTACCTTTTGAATGCGCCGTCTGTGGCGACGGAGAAGCATAACCGGAGACACCTGCCACCGTATTATGCAATTGTGCGAGGTTGTTCTTGAACTGGATGTCAGTCATGCTGCTGTAAGGCTGGTAGGTAGAGCCCATTGTTGCCTGTCCGTCCGTCATGTTCTGGGATGCTCGGCTGTGCTAGACGCCAGTTATACGGTTTGGACCTGGGTTTTGGTACACACCGCAAAATCAAAGGCGAGACGCGGGTGTCACACTCGACGTCACGGTTTTGTGACGCCTGAAAACGAACAATGCTCGCAGGCGCCCTGCGGTCATGCACACGCCAACGACCGTGCGCGCCAGCCTTGCATTGGCAGTACTATTCGAGTGCCTCAGAGGGGTATAATTATAATGCGCAGATTATTGAGATGCTCAAGAATGGTGAGTCGTTTTCTTTGTGGAACTGGAGCGGTGCTACATTTTGCTAGAGCGGGATGCTTATAGCAAGCAACCCAACGCTGACAGCTACAGGATTCGAGCCTTCTCAAATGCAATAAAAGTCATCAAACAACTAGACAAGCCAATAGCGTCGGAGAAGGAAGCCTTGAAAGTATGCACAGGTTGTTAGTGTCGTACGAATGATATTGACAAAATCCCGGTAGCTTAAAGGCATCGGTATTGGAATTGCAGATAGGATAAGCGCGTTTTTGGATGACCAGCAAGTCCGTATGTATTCTCTCTAAGTATCACACGCGCCTTCTAACTTGTTTCGTGTGGCCTTCTCAGGCACTCAATAACCCGCACAGCGCCAAACCTGGAATAGGTAAATCGCGTATGGCACGAGCGGAACTATTGCAAGTTCCTGGTTTGGGGTGCGCCTTTTACAATTTTCGATCGTCTAACATGCTGACGGGATCAGTCTCAAAAAGGCACAACAGCTTGTTGATGCGGGATGTAAAGGCATAGCGGACTTACGTTCACGCAAGTTTCTCCCCATGATTTCAAAGAGGCTCCAAGTGTTCTCTAAATATGCGGATCACCTGAACACGCCGATCCCGCGCGAGGAAGCAGAAATTGTCGCGGTAAGCTTGATGCGAAGCATGTCCTTGCAATGTTCGTAACTGTTCGTCAGAAATTCATGCGAGAAAATTTATCGTCCAGTTACGAAATTATTATTGCTGGCGACTAGTAAGTACGGTTATATTTTTCCCGAACCTTCTACTTAACGCATACAATTAGTCGTCGAGGCCTTCCATCCTTTCCTCGTCTCGATGTCATCGTTCTCCATACCGAACATATCCATATGCCCGTTCCAGATCCACCAAAAGGCTCGCAGCGCCGTTTAATTGGTTCTTCCGCTGTCAAGAACAAATATCTTTCCATGAATAAAAAATTGCCTAACCCACTGCACGGCAACTTGGTGCCAAACTTGACTTACCGTGGGTTGATCTGTGACACGACATTAAGTGCGGATAGGAAATGGAGTGGAGTTATACGTATACCAGAATTGGTGGAGGGGACTGGTCCGAATGGAGAAAAAAACATGATGTGGCGTGACAAGCACGAGAGAGTAAGAGCTATTGCGTCGACTGTGGGAACGTTTAGGAAGATGAATGTGGTGTGAGTGTATTGTTTTATGCTAGGGGTATCTTCTGAATATCTCGTTGTATGTTAGCCTGACGCCGCAAAAAGCTCGTGCGGCGACACTTATTGCAATGACTGGCGATCCGGAGTTTGTCAAATACGTACGGTACAAGGCTCTAAGTCTTGGCCTACACCTTGACGAGTTCGGACTCTGGAAATGGCACTCTAATGAAAGCCCTACAGCGAACTCCAACGCGAATAAAGATGAAGGTGAAAGCGACGAGGAGACGGAGAAAGATATACCAGTTAAAAATAATGGTCGGAAAGAATCCAGTGGATATTGGGAACTTATGCAGGTTTCGACGGAAGAAGACATTTTCTCAACATTGAATATGGAATATGTCCAACCAGAGCGCAGAAACTTCGGGTATTTGAGGGTTAACCGACGCTGAAATGTTCACGCTTATACCGTTCAATTCCTACCGTGTTTTACTTTTAGCTATCTTAATCTTAGCACTCTACTTAATGGATTTTCTGGCTTAGCACGGAATAATCTCAGGATATCCTAACTAGGAATGATAGTAGGCGAACAAGCGTGAGTATCGTGAATTGCTATAGCGCCATTCTATAAGGATGAGCCCAGGAGGAGGGAGATATCAACCCAGGTTGATCAGTTGGGGAGAAGGTTATACGGATTCCCTCAGAACATACCTGAGCGCCGCATGGAGGTTAGTCATGCTGCTATTATATGCGGACTAGAACGCGCTATGTCAGACCAACGACAAGACGATTAGATACTGACAGGATATATTCTAGTCGAAGCTTGTATACAACACCAATCTGCAATGGCTCACAAGGACACCCGGGCCGTGACTAGTTGACTATTCGCGCCACTGACTCAGGGTCACTTCTAAAGCACCGTTTGAGATTCACGTACGAACAATCAAATCTAGAGAGGGGTTTACTAACCTCGCTGTCGAGTTGGTCCAAAAGGCAAGAACATTACCGCAGGGAGGTCTGAACTTGGATAGGGAAGAATTCGGGCGACGACACATATGTACAGTATTGTAACCACATTTCAAGTATCTCCACTGCTATTGAACGAGTGATACAGCATCGGACTGTCTTTACCTTCGTGGTGCCCAGTACACGGCGGCATAATGGAAAACGAAGCCGTGGACAAGCTTAATCGGCATACCACCGAAATGGAGTTTAAATCACCGCCGCTTCATCAATTTAGTAGGGATGGAAGAGATGAACAAGTGGAACATGAAGCTTGGGGGAGCACATACACATGGCCGTCTGGCACGTTATACACAACAACTCCAAGGGAAAACGAGTTAAAGCGTGCATCGGCAAGTCGGACTTCATGAAGTAAGTAGGCGATGAATTAGAGTTAGCGGTTAGAGCGTGTCGACTGGGGAATAGATTCCGGCCAGATACACGTCAAGATTGCCTGAGATGCGTAAGGGTCGTCCAAAACGCAGACTCACATTCTCTGTGATTGTGCATCTCTCATTGATTATCGATTATCAGTTATTGCTTCCCGCAACAATTTCAGGCATGCAGTTAAATTTTTAAAAGACACAAACTCATCATACAGACATTAGTAACGATATCTTCTCATGCTCTATCCTTTGGGCGGTATTTCACAATCCAGGGGTGTTTGAGAACCTCGGTGAGCGGGAGCCGTTTCGCAGGGTTATATTGGAGGAGCTAAATGGTTAATCGTTCAGCCAGTTGGATGACAAAAGTAAATGTGAGTGCTAACTTTGGACACCAGGTCTCTAGCATCGGCCGACATTGTAACTGGGAATCGAAGATCAACTCTGGCGATGCGTCTATATGTGTCTGTAACGATCGTCAACCCCGCAAGAACGCAAGCCAATACGAGTTAGTACGTACTGTTCACACTACTCCGATCCTCGAATGGAGGATTTCCAATGAGGAATTCGTACGTGAGCACGCCCAGTGCCCAATAGTCCACCTTCTCGTTATGCTCTTTCCCCTCCACCATCTCCGGTGGGAGATAATCTAGTGTACCACAAAGTGTTTTTCGTCTGTTTCCAGGCGCATGCACGCTCCATCCAAAATCGCCAATCTTGAGTTCGCCATTGATACCCAACAGCAGATTCTCGGGTTTAATATCGCGATGGATGACATGCTTGCCATGCAGATAAATCAACGCATCGGCCATCTGGTCGACATATCTCGCGCTCCTCTTCTCCGAGAAACACCCATACTTGCTTAACTGCTTATACAGCTCCCCTTTGCCAGCAAATTCAAGCATAAGGAATATTCGCTTCTCATCATGGAAGTATCCGTACAATCTCAGCACATTTGGGTGCCGCAGGTTCTGCTGTATCTCGATCTCGCGCCGGATCTGTTTTTCGACTTTAGCTTGAACAATTTCCGATTTGTAGAGTGTTTTGAGAGCGAGGATGTATCTCGGCTCGGATTTTGTCCGGACCATGTAGACTCGCCCGAATTTGCCCTTGCCTAGTGGCCGGCCCATGTCAAAGTCATGTAAGCGCCACTCCCGAGTGGGTGACTTGCTGTTATCAAGAAGTTAGATTCCTGGTAAAGAAGAGTAATCTGTGGTTTACCGAGCAACACTCGAATCCAACGCTAAATCCTGAGCCGCCTCTCCGTACACCATCTCTCCCCTCTTTTCATTCTCGAGCTCCAGACCGCCATCATAGTTACCGATATCAAGCCCAGGATGTGTTACACCTATGACCAGCTGAGATTGTGGCAATTGAACACCTTGGGACTGCTGTTGAGTGGATGTTGCCGAGGTCGAGCTATTGTTGACGGGGTTTCGCAGGGATGATGGGTGTGCGGGCTTGCTCGATGCGTAAGGGTTCGGGGCGGCATACTTTGTGAGCAATTTAGCGATGTTGGATTGGCTGGGCTGCTTGGCATGGCTTAAAGGGCGGGTTGTGCTGCTGCTGCTGGTACCATTGGAGTTGTTATTGTTGGATGAAGTCTTGGATGATAACTCTAGCGCGGCAATCTGTCTTGTCACCGTACCGACGGAGGCCATGTCGTTTGGGATCGACACTGTGCAGTCGGGAAGTTCAACCGTGTCGCGTTTGTTTGCATATATTTGTGCAAGTTCAAATGGCGTATTAAGCGCCTTGGCGAGCGCGCTAAGTACCTAACGTATCAAGAAGAAATAATGTACTACAAAATACACCGTACATAAGAAAGCCTACAGTCTTTTTGACCATAATGAATTTCTGCCCCACGACCTGGCCTTGCCGGGCACTATCGACTCTGAAATTGGTTTGTCCTTGAATGACAATAGATCATACAGTGACGCGATCTGATCACCCTACATTCACATTAGTCAACGAGGCTACACTTGAAAGATCTTAGGACATACCTTCTGCTCCAAGATATCGACCACTTCCTTCAAATGTTGCGCCAAGATATTCCGCCTTCGCACTTCTGATACAGCGTCCATCTCCTTATACCTATCCGCTAATTCACAATAGATACTATTCCAGGGTCATCAGCTGAATTCCTCTCGAGCAATAAAACTCATATACGAACCTCTTATAGTGCGTAAAATCATCCTCCAACTCCCTGATTACACGCGTCACAACCGTCTGAGGTGGTAAATCAGATTCACCCGTCGTCTTCGCCATTTCTTTCGCTTTTTCAAATCCAACGGTCCGTTGCTTCTCTCCGCCTCTTCCGCTAGGCCCAGCGCGCCCATCTTCCGACGAACCGTCAGCGAATCTTTCGTCATCCATCTCTTGCTCATTATTTCCCTGCAGCACCTGGTCTTGAGCCTTCTGCTTCCCTTTCCGTGACTTGAGGAACCGATCATATCGCGACGGCAACAATTGGCCAATAGAGTCGTCCACCTGCTCGTCCACATCTCCACCAGTACACCGTTCGGTTTCCCTGTCGTACCTTTCACCCTTGAGTGTGTGCGCATTCACCGGCCTTTTATGTCGCGTACACGCTGTACAAGTTCGAGCGTCATGTTCAGGTGCTGAAAAGAACAGCCGCTCGAGATACTCCCCTCGAATCTGAGGGAATGGCGTCTCGGGAACCTTAGCCTCGTCTTTTCCGTTTGGCCAGTCTCGCCGCTGTGGTTGCTGCCTCATTCCCGCATCCGGACCAGATATGGCATGGTAAGGTGTTGGTGCGGGTGCCCGTGGTGGAAGCTGCAAATGTGATGTAGGTGTGGCCGGCGGCGTCGGTCTTGTTCTCGTCTCGCGTCCCAAATCTGCCGCCTCTCTTTCATCGTCGCTATTAGCGTCCTCCAGGACTACACGTCGCCCCTTAGTGGTCCCTCGCTGGAGAGTGGGCGTGGCTAATATAGGACGCGGAGAGATAGATAATCGTGAGGCTTCAAAAGAATTACGAATGGATCTTCGCTCCTCGATTTCTGCTTCGATGCGGCTTCTCTCTTCTTCACCGATGACCAAGTTGCTTTCGTTTGACACGACCGATAAGCCTAGAGCAGGCACACTAGATCCAAGTGATGCGCGATCCGTGCGAATGGTACGATCTGGACGAGAAATGCCAGCTGGGGCGTCACTGTCATTGTACAGATCTGTGTTATTGGGATTGGCAGTGGTATTGGCTCGAGAGGAACCATCTATGGACCATGGATCATCATCATTGGCCGCAGCGTTGGTGTTGTTGTCGGGACGGCTTTCTTCTAGGTCACTGATTCCATCACTTTCGTCTGTACCAACAGTCGCAGCAGGAACATTGTTGGCTGATTCATCATTCTCGTCGACGGACACGGCCCGATCCTTTGGGCTAACCGAAATATCGGCACTGGTTTCCCTTCCTTGCCTTCGTCGCTCTCGCAAACCTTCCTCCACAATGCCACGCAGCACTTCAACTTCACCAGCTAGGCGCTCAACCTCACTCTTTAAGTTGTCCACCCCGGCAAGCTTGTCACGCAATATTGCCGCGTCCTTTTCGCGTAATGAACGGAGTTCCATTAGCATAACCCGATGTTCAGAAAGTTCGGAAGTAAGACGCGTCAAATGAGACCGGAGCGACGTAATTAGTGCTTCAAGAGCTTTCGGGTATGGTCTTAGTAATTAGACTTTTGTTGAAGGACAAAAGAAAACACCTTTTTTCTCTTCCACGGCTTCACGATATCTTTCTTCTGCGGCATTAAGATTCGCAGCCGTGACGGCCTATTACCGATCTTCAACGTCAGAAAGACAAAAGAGGAGCAACTTTATAACTTACGCTTTCTTTCGCCTTCCCTTTACCTTTCGCGGCCTTTTTCCCAAGGGCACGGGCAATGTTGGCTGCCTGTATTATGCCTGACAGCTCAGCCGTTTCTTCGAGCAACCTCGTGCGTTCTTTAGCCACTTCCCGCTTGCATTCCTCCAATTCATATTCTAATTCACGCACACGCCGACGCGATATACTATTTTCTTCCTCCAGATGTTCCAAGCGAGACTGTACGGCATTTAGAGTTCTGATAAGGCGAGCTGCAAAAAGCTTTCTAGTGCCATAAAGTTGTCAGCAATGTACTAGCTCACCTTCAACTTCCCTTTCAGTCGTCCCATCTGCTTGTAAGGAGGTAATGCTCATGTAGTTTCCATCACCAAGTGCCATTTTAGCGGGTGACTCAACAGCACTCGTCAAACCTGTAACGTCCGGAAGGTGCACTCTGCCAAACCGTGGTGTTCCTGCGGGCATCTTCAGAGATGACTTTCGCAACGGTGTTGCTTGTCTATGATTTGGAACACGTCGAGATACGGGAGGACCGGACGATGGGCGGTCGAGGTTCTCTTCTTCGTCCTCTTCACGGATACGTTGACGACCCTTGCCACTACTTCCTCGTTTTGGTTCATTGACCTTTCCGCGGGTGGATTTTGCAAGGGAGCTAGATGAAGGTATCGCTGGCTGTAACCGGGCCTGAGGTTGGCTGACAACCCGGGTTAAGGGTTCAATCGGATGAATGGGTTGAGTTGATGAAGAAGGGGCGGCTCTGCGGATGGGTCTAGGAGTTGGAACGTCTTGAGTGAAGTCTGGGTTGCCAGCGTTTGTGGTTACGCGGGCTAGTGGAGAAGAAGGTTGGCGTCTATGCCCGGAGCTGTTGCCCCTTGGCAGTTGAGAGGGAGTAGAGTGTGGACTACGAGGTCGCTTAGGTGAAAAAGAAACACGGCGGAGAGCGTCGGTAAGTTTTGGTCGGGTACCATCAAGATTAACACGATTGTTTTCATCGTCTGAAGAGGTCGCCGAAGAATGAGGAGGAGAACGTAATCGAACAGAACGAGAGTGTTGAGGAGTTGATTTATCGCGTGATCGGAGAGAGGGTGGTGGCTGGTGGCCTGATTGAAGGACGCGGTCCAACTCGGCAGTGTTATCAACAATGAGTGGATCAAAAGTTATATTCTTGTCCTAGAATGTCAACAACGGGCTTGACTTGAGATGAGAGGGCGCTTACGGAGAATTTAGATTTGGAAGGTTCGGTAGTATCAAACATGCT
>QFEO01002329.1:0-12043 GCA_003316615.1 Amanita pseudoporphyria
CAGTTGAAGGGTGGGAATCATTGATCACATGTATCTAGGAATGCCAGGCCCCTGCCAAAACCCTGATGTGCTATACCCTCGTCACCTCCTGATTCTTGTCTCCTTCCCTTATCTGCCATATGCTTCACGCAATGCTGTTCCTCACTTCAATAATGCCAAGCAGATGGAGTATGTGAGATAATTACACAATACATGATTACAATACCAACTCCAGTGGTGATGTATCACTTCTATGAACTCAATGTTATTGTGCTTGATCTGGAATAGTGGGAACACTGGAGTAGTGATGCCTGTTTCTCTCTCATTGCTTTTGCAAACAGAAGTGTTTTAGTATTATGTAAATTGTAGTTAGGTGCTAATAGAAGTGTGGTGAATTATAGCCTGGTTTACAGCTGCCTGCACCCAACATAAGCTTTGATGGCACGGCGTCGTTCAACAATGAGATGGGGTACTGGAACATGATAGCCATTGAGGTACTCAGTGGCCTGAACCCCCTGCAGACCATCAATGATCTCAGTTGAGGTTAGGGCAGGAAGGTTATGCTGTTTGTTGAGGGCAATCAACATCCACACAGTTGTCAAGCGAAAATGTACAAACTGGGGGTGCTGTTGGATCTGTTCCATCCACAAAATGAACAATCTCAAATGGGATGAACACCCCTTCTCCGTTTGTAGCATTGAATGCCTAGTAGGGGTAGCATGTAGACAGTCAATAGATGGTCAAGAGACAGGTATCAGGACATACTTGTGATGCTTTGGTATCAATCCGATTGAGTCATTGTTGAATGTTGTTCAGCTCCTGCTGGATATCGTTCAGCTGCTGCTGAACTGGCGCAAACCAGGGAGGCACTACAGCTTCAATAGTTTCAGCACTGCACATCAAGACAAAGAAAAATTCACGAACCAGGACCAATGACAGCTGGGGCGGCGATCTGAGCTGCAGAGATTTCGTAGAGTACTGCGCGTCCTACATCGTCATTGGTCGCAGAATCAGGTGCCCCGCTAGCTAGAGTGTGACATGGTCAGCGTTGCACCGCCGAAATAAAAAACCAACTTGCTTCCACTTTGGATAACACGATTGGTATATTGGCGAGCTTCAAAGATGTTGGCGAGGGTTGGAGGGTGAGCAGGAGCTGGGGGAAGGTCAACACGGGGATCGCGAGGTGGTGGTGGAAGTTGTAACGCCATAGTTGTCCGTTAGGTCACGCTCGAGTACCGAAGTCAATAATTGAATATTGAATAGTCGTACACATCGTTCCTTTCCACTACGAAGATCTCGGCACAGTACAAATACTTATTCAAAAAAAAAGGTTTAAACATAAACAATAAAACTCAACACCGAAAGGGAAATTAAACGAGAACCGGAATAACGTACGAGGGTATTCAATTTACTAAACAGCAGTAGGGTCTATAAGTGTTTCACCGTACTAGTATCCAGTGAGGCCTTAAGTGTAAATAGAAAAGGAGCGGCATAGGTCGGAACGGTGGGCGTGTGGGGACGAAGGATGCTTGTATGCGCATATGCGTGCATGAGTTGACGGGATTTGAAGCTGATTTTTTGGAAACAGTGCTGATTATGGATGACCATTCGATGAGCTTGATGACGATGACGATGGTTCACTACCGCGCTAGGGTACCTTGCTGTGACTCGAGGGCGTGCTAATCCCAATCTCCCGATGCTGCCAAGGGACAGCTACCAAAAGAACGTATTATTGGGATTAACCAACGGATTGCCCATCCTAAACATGACAATGTTCGAGGTCATACTCGAAAACTTGTGCACACCCGTCAGCACAAAAAAACACTATATCACACAAAACCCATCAGACTTACCCCATTCCCAATAAACGCTTGCGCCCTCTGCGCAACATACATATCCAAAGCCTGTGCAATCGGCTTCTGCTCCCAGCTCAACGACAAATCTCTACTCGTCACCACCTGTTCCCATCCTCCCGCATTCTCTAATCCTTCCCTCAACTCGGCCAACCACGCTCCCTTACCGTTCGTCATCACATACACATTTTTCAACCCCTTCGTCCGCCTTCTCACATCCGTCACCCGTTCGACAATCTGAGTGACGTTCGGGAAACAATGACGGAGGTACAGCTCAGCGTTAGCTGGCGTGTCGCCCCCTGGAGGAGGCGTAAAGTGGTCCGGAAGCTCTGGGTAGCTACTGTATCCGTTGTATGTGGACGAATACCGGATAAAGTGCCAACAGTGCTCGCTAAAGTCGCCTCGCCGGATGTGCAACACGAGGAGGCCGTCTATAAGTGGGTAGGGAGGGGAAGGAGGATCACTTGCAGAGAATATTTTGCCAAAGTACTTGGAGATGGGGGTGTAGAGGGATGAGAAAAGGGATGAGGGTTCCAGCTCGAAGAACCGTCGATTGGCATTGTATGCGGCGTGGATGAGAGGTGACCATCCGAATTTGGTGAATACAGGTGATTTGCGCAGGTCAGGCCATAAATCTAGGACGCGCTCCGACCCGAATAATCTGACCTGCAGATTTAGACTAGTACAATGAAATGCAAAGAGGACGTACATATAATCAAATATCTGTTCTGTTCCTCTCGGAATCTCAATACATCTTGCATCCGTAGCGTGAACCGCTGCCTCGAGGGCGTCTAACAGCTGTTTAGCTGTTAGGTCCCACCTGCCCTTTTTAACTTCGGCGCCGTCTATGATGTGGCGTTCTTCCTTTGGACAGATTTCGTTGAAGTAGTCTAGTGAGACAGCCCTTGGGACATCTGGATCGTGAGGGCCCATTCGGCCGCCTACCATAGGGCCTACTCGCCTCGTCAGTAAACTCGAACATCATCGTTCCCGTAACTAAATGCATACCAGAAACAAGCGCTGTAAGTGGAATCCTCGAAGGTATGATGTGACCATTGTAATTTGAATACTCAGGACCTTCCAAATCCCAGGTATAATTATAAAATACAAATCTATCACACAAACACTTCAACAACATGGATATAAAACACGACTTGAAAACACTCACGAGCGCTTGACATGGTACGCGAAATGAGCATTATATATCATCTCTTGCAACACATTCCCCCACCCAACGCCTGCACGACGTCAGCATACATGCCATAGCCACAGCTCGAACACGACCACACACCTTTTTGATGATTCCCAAAATAAATAAACTTTGCATGTTTACCGTCAGGAAATGGCAATTCAGGGTTATGCGCGGGCAAGTGCCGTTCGTACTCCCTATACTGCTTATACAACGGCGGCTTTCCATCAGGTAAAGGCCACGCTTCAGAGGGGTAAGTGTCCCAGTCTGACCCTGGTCCAATATGACCGAAGAGGAAGAGGTACACGAGCAGGGCCACAGCTCCCGTGACGATGATACGCGCGTACCGCCGGGGGACATTGACATTGATATTGTAGCGAGACCAGCATGAAGGATCTTGTTTATGCGAATTAGCCTGGTGCGTAGGGAGAAGGATGTAGTCTTGAGAGGGCGCGAGCCTGTTGAGGATGGACTGGACGGAGGACATGGGGTGCCGAGAGCGTCTGGGTGGACGGCGTCTGGCGCTGAAGGAGGAGGACGTTGTGGTGGTGGTGGTGGTGGTTGCAAATACAGCGATGAACGCACTCCCACGAGCGTGCGTGTGCCCATCATCGGCGATGGCCCTGATCCACTCGCATCTGCCAGACCTTGTCAAAGTCTCAGCCGGCAAAGTCAGAGACATCTACGCAACGCCCTCACACGACGACCAACTGCTCTTCGTCGCCACAGACAGAATATCCGCCTTCGATGTCATCCTCCGCAACGGCATCCCAGACAAGGGCAAGCTCCTCACCCAGATCGCGCTCTTCTGGTTCCGCAAGCTAGGCGATATCGTTCCCAACCACCTCGTCACGGCTGACATGGACGAGATGCCCGAGGAAATCCGAAAGTATAGAGACCAGCTAGAAGGGCGTGCGATGCTCGTGAAGAAAGCCAAAGTCATCCCCATCGAAGCCATCATCAGGGGCTATCTCACTGGTAACATTAAGCATAACCATTACCACCACCGCCCTTCGCGGGGGCTTCTTCTTACCCGTTGCGCGCATTTAGGTTCCGCATGGGCTGAATACAAGAAATCGGGAACGGTACATGGCATCAAGCTTCCTGAAGGCCTCGTCGAATCTCAACAATTACCCGAGCCTATCTTCACGCCTTCGACGAAAGCAGAGCAAGGTATCCATGATGAAAACATCTCTCCTGAACGAGGTCCGTCTCTCCTTCCTGTTGTCAACCCGTATAATACTCCACGCATACAGCGGCCCAGCTCATCGGCCAAGACCTCTGCGACCAAATCGCACGTATCTCTCTCCAGCTGTACAACGCCGCCTCTCAATACGCTATCACTCGAGGCGTCATTCTCGCCGACACCAAATTCGAATTCGGGATCCACCCATCCACCCAGGAACTACTTCTCATAGACGAAGTTCTGACACCCGACTCTTCCCGGTATTGGCCCCTTGCCTCCTACGTTCCGGGAAAGCCCCAACCTAGCTTCGATAAGCAGTTTGTGAGAGATTGGTTGGTCGGCTCCGGGTTTAGGAAAGGCCTAGAAAGCGGTCCAGAGGGTAAAGAAGGTCAAGGGTGGACACTTGATGAGGACGTTGTTCAAGGTACAAGGAGGAGGTATGCAGAAGCAGTAGAGCTTTTGACAAGCGCGTAAGTTATACGTATATATGCTACATCTTGACATAGACGTAGACAAAGAACAAGTAGCAATTACAATTTTCTTTTCTTTTTTTTAACAAACATTAAGCCACCGTAACAGTTTGCGGCTGGTGCTGTTGTGCTCCCAACTTGGCCTGCTCCTCACCCAAAACCGTCTCGCCTTCATGTTTCACCTCCACCCCTTCTTCCTGCTGTTGTTGTTGCTGCCGTTGTGGTTGCTCGAACGGCGCCACACCCCCTGCACGCGCAACAGCCGCTCCAATCGCCTGCGTCCTCAGTGCCAGCCCGCGCGTTTTCTCAATGACAGATTGGTACACCGGTTGCGGTGGACGGTGAATCTCAATGACGTTCTGTATCGGATGAATCAGATAGGTGTACGACAGGGACTCGAACGAGCAATCTCACCTTTTCTAAATCAATCTTGGCCTCCGCACCCATACGCGTCTCTCTAATCAGGTTGACGATCCATTTCTCGCCTTCGTCCGGCGACAAATTGAGTCGTTCCGACAAATCCCTACAATGATCAATCGTCATCCCCTCGAACAAACCCCACACTAGCCCCACTCACCCAATATCAATCTTTTGATGAATCCGACAATACGCCTCACTTATCAAACACCTCGCATTATCCAAAAACTCCTCTCTAGACTCTCCCAAAAAGAAATCATTCCCAACCACCTCAACCGCCTCCTTCAACGCCTTCTGCGCCGCCTCAAAATCAAACTCGACGTACAACTCCTTCAGGAATGACGTCACAGGATCTTGGTACTGGTACTCCTCCGTCTGGACCACTTTGACGATCTCCCGGAGGGCGTTGCGGACGCGGGATGAGACGGGGGGTTGTTGAGCGGATGAGGAAGAAGAGGTTTTGCGGGAGAGTACGGCTGCGGCGGAGAGGTAGCGCAGGATCCAGGGACATGCGGTTTGAATGGTGTTCAAATAGGCAGGTGCCATGAACGTGTCTAGGAGTAATGTTCGGCCGTGGGGATGGTTGAAATAGACAAAGAGAGACCAGTGCACGAGCCATGTACGTGAATGCAACTGTGCTAGCGCAGGGTCACTAATTGCCGTTGAGGATGGGGTGGTGAAGGAAGTGGTGGCGGTTGTGGTAGTAGTAGTAGTAGCAGCAGCAGTGGTGGCGGCGGTGGTTGAGGTGGAAGCGGATCGACTGTCGATAGCCTCGCGTAGCGTGTTGAGCTCTTCCAGAGCGACTTCCCAGTTTCCAGTGAGTATGTCCGATGCGAGTTTGCCCCAGTGTGCTGAGGTAGTTCGCTCAATATCCGTTGAGAGCACACGGAAGTGATACAGGTAGTCCGCAGCACCGCTGTAGTTGCCGTACGAAAACTGGAACTGGCCAAAATTGTACAAGGCATTGATTTGTTCCAATGTGAGCTATAAAAAAACCCCAGACGACGATGATTAGGAAGATAATGAGTGATGGAGTGGACGACGGTTACACTATAGTTATCTTTTAGGTATTGTAAATTTTGGATCTTGTCCTGTCGCAATGATTGTGCAACGTCCGGGTTTTCGATAACATGCAACACAGCCTGGGCTTCCTGTTGCAACCGTTCATTCGTCGACACCACTTCTTCTCTCTTTTTCGCAAACTCTATTAAAACAACATCAGCCAATCCACCAGTCCCCACCCATCCCCTTTGAAAGCCTACCAGACTCACCCTCTGGCACTACTTCATCAGAATAAATCTGCTGAAACAGCGAAACCGCATAATCATGCATATTCGTTCCCTTCGCCAGTTCATATTGCGCAATCTGGACTTCTCCGATGGGGAAAATGGAATTGTCTACGAGCCATGCGAGAAGAGGAAAAACAAGATGGCGGTCAAGGTAGGGGATGATGGTCTTCGTTAGGTCGTGATCTGCCATCTTTTAATTTTTGAGGGGGAGGGGGATATCGTTACGCGCGATATCAAAAGAAAAGAGCGCGGGAGTAATTCCGGTCGATTACAGCAGATTTCTTATTTTACTCCCGCTCTCGTTGCCAGCGTCATGACTGGCTCAAGCGGAAAATACTGATCCTCCACCTGACACGAATAATACACCCTCTTCCACACCGCCTCCAGCTCCTTTGGCGTCTCCCAAGCCAGTTCTTCGTTCCTCAACCACAGGCGCACCAAGTGTCGGCTAGTCATTACTTTAGGATCACATGGGGGGAGAGGGGAAACCAATCTAGACCCACTCACATATTCTCCTCTGAATTTTCATACCCCTCTCTCGCATGTACCATAGCCAAGTTATTCACAAACTGTATATCGCCTTTTTCAAACTCAACCCTCACGCTGAACCTCTCCGCCAAGAAATGGAGCGCATCCATCGCCTCCGCCTGTGCCTCCGTAATCTTGGGAACAGTGCTCGACCTGCGCAGGTTCAGGTATCCCGTGAATGCTCGACGAGAATAGTAGATCGCGAGGTTCTGGGTTCGGGCGTTGTAAAACAGGATTGGCCGCAAGACGTATGGAGGATCCTTGTTAAACCTTTCGACAGGCCAATCTGGCGCGGCGAGCGTTGATATTAGGTCCGGGCGAGTCTCAACAAGGTGGTTGTACACCCTCCCTATGCTAGCCAGTAAACTCGTCCCGCCCCTCTCCGAAACACCCAACGCAAACAGTGCGACCATATCTCCTACATCAGTATGAAACACCAGCGAATCATTCGTATACGACGCTGCCCCAATCTTCTCTACATGGTCAGGCGAAGAAGACAAGTCTTTAATGTGGTTCAAGACAGAGTTGGTCTTGGAATCCTGGACAGCACGGACTTGGCCGATGTAGGACGATACACCTGCATAGATGAGTATGTTCTCTGCACGGGTGTAGACGTCGACAGGGATGGATCGGAGAACGAAGAATCCCCGGCCATGATGCAGCTCCCTCGCCAGGTCTCGCAGAATCGGACCCAACACCGGGAGGGGAAAGGTGCTCGGAGAAATACAGTCCCAAGACACGTCGAGTGATATGAAATGTCGTAGTGCGTTATCGATTTCGGCGATGTGGATGGGGGTGAGGTGGTATACCCATGAGCCAGGTGTGAGAGTGGAGTTGTCCCATACGAGAGGAGAGTCGATGGAGTGCGGAAATGTGGGGGGGAGAGGAGTGTTGGGGAGAGAAGGGTCTGCAGCGAGCCGGCGCGCGGACCGGGCAGCGTAGGACGAGTGGTCAGGGTGATAAGAGATATCAGAGCACATCGACCGTGGGAAGGCCAACTCTTTTCTATTTTATATAATTGGAACGCACACTCAAAGCTAATAACTACTTGACGGGTTCTGCCCGCAAAAGATCTGTCAAACAAATCAGTAAATGCGAGGATCAAATGACAGAGAACTCACCGCTCGCCACTTGCTTATCTTCTTCTGTCAATCCCGAATCATGTGCCTCCAGGAACGCATCTACTTCATCCATCACCTCATCGTCGTCGTCCACATCCGAGCCTAAGCCGTCTTCCTCATCTTCCTCGTCCTCTTTCGCATCGTCAATCGCAAACGCCGTTCGTTGCTCCATGAGTGCAGCGCTAACAGCTTTCACCATCGGCATAGCGGAGAGATTGCCTGTTTCAGGGCCCGGGGGTATGGTCTTGGTCTCTGTAGCGGCTATGTCGACGGTCAGTGTGGACGGTAATGATGACGACGATGACGCCGTCGTAGTCGACAACATGCTCATAGCATCCGTTAGCGTCGTCTGACTTGTATTTGTATTCGACGAGTCCGCCTCAAGCACGGATTTCAATACCGGGCGACGCGTAGAGGGCGTGAGCAATGATTCCCTTGCTTTTGGTTCCTGCAACGTAGTGATCCGCCCAATAGATGGACGATGAATGACCTGGTGTTTCCCAATCGTCTTGCCAATCTCATCCGTGAACATGTTGAACATCTTTTTATTGCTATCGGTTGCAATACTCGACCAAATATCACCCAAGATGCCGGTGCTGGCGACGGGAAGTTCGAGCTCGGGAAGCGCCTGCAGTTGGAAGGAGCCTGAGAGGTCGGTTTCAAAGAAGGATTCAAGAATTTCATCTGCGAGCACAACCATGCGGAACCTATAAATAAATATGAATAAATGCCACATTAGAATGAATGACAAGACACACGTTGCGAGATTGAGATAAGGTTGGTTCGGCCCGATAGTTGTTTCCCCGCTTGACGAGTCATCCTCGTGTTGTGGGAGTAGAGTATCACCATATTCAAATGCGTTGCTCATAAATCGGCTCACGGCACCCAGGTACGCATCTCCAACTTCATATCGAAATATAAACTGTAAATTCATAATCGAACGACTCGTTTCAGGAAGAAACTAGTTACACACCAGCAATGATTCAGAAAATGTTAGCACTTCATCTTTTGTCAAATATCCATCCTTGTTCTTGTCATGGAGGTTGAAAAACCATTCAATGTTCTCCATCAGATCGTTGAACATCACGCCATCTAAACCAGACACGAGATCCTATAAGCGAGCATTAAGGCTTAGCGACACTTGCACACTAAATTTTGACCAACCTGGAATGACAAAGCCCCTCGACATGACGTATCCCAAAAGTAGAATAACCTATCAATGAACTCGTGCTCCGCAACCTCCCTATCCACACGGCGCTACCCAACACACAATGTCATTATCATCTGTCCACTCGGCTCGTTGAAAACAGAGAATCGCACATACCGTCAATCCATTTATAACAATCTTCTCATCCCTCGCCCACGTCGCGATTTCACTTAAGAAATGCCTAAACGTCTTCAGCCCGATCCGCGTCTCAGGCTTCTCCTCGTGCCCATCATTTGTTGTGAATAGCGACGGAGGGGGTGCAGAGGCCGGCGGTGGAGGGGCAAGACACATCGCTTTATATAGTGCATCATAAATTAGCCCGACTTGTTCTTTGCTGAACCTGGCGAGAGATTTCAGATTCCGGATGGCGGCGCGCTTGGAAAATGTTTCGATATTGTGAATGATCTCATTCCGGAATCTTTTCCGTTCTGAGAGGATCATTTCATCAGTGATGACGGAGAATTCACGGAAAGAGATGAGTAGGAGTTCTTGGAACCGTGTTATGGCGCGTGCGCGTTGGTCGCTTGAATTTGGGTGGGCGGATTGATCGAGGGAGGCAAAGTATTCTCTCATGACGCTGGATGTTTGATGGCAATGCGTTAATAGATGTGCAGAACGACAGGCGAGAAAAGTTTACGTACTTGAGGAAACCACCATCGTCTTGGACTTGTAATAGCTTCTCCCCATTGATCTTCAAGATCGCTAAACTACATCGTCAGCAAGAGATCACGTCGTTGGTGATAACCAAACCTAATCTATCAAAAGTTGTTCACCTCAGGAAACCAAAGACAGCTGGCGACTTACCCTACTTGGAACAAGACTTTAGGGCCCATGCAGAAGAAGCAATCAACTATCCGGAAGGCAAATACCATCGGCATACTGTTGATGTACCTGCAGACCTTGATCAACATCACATTTGTGATCAGAATAACTTGGTCATACAAACTAAGGAACCAGGGGAGAGATGCAACTGATAGCTGCACATCGACCGATTCAAAGTGATCATGGATCATAGGAAGACATCGTGCAACTAGTGCCTCGAACACTCGTTGATCAAGTAGCGTCCCATGCATGGACGGACTACAGCGAGTGTCACCTCAGAACTGTAAATCAAGACTCGCAAATCTTAAACGTACGAGTAGTACCCCGGAAGTAGTCTGTCACAGAGAACTTCGAGAAGCCAGAATGCTTGCTCCTCGGACATATAGCTACAGTCCGTACTTATTAGGAGTGAATAGAAACACAATGCTGGTAACTTGCATGAGTATTGCTGCTGCAAGAATGTTCATCGCCTGCACTACAAGTTAACCACGCTTACGATAGATTCGACACAAACTGACCTGACAATAGCCAAGTTCCGGATTCTTGAATGAATACGCCTGTAGCACCCGGCGCAGTGCAGATATACCTTCCTCAGATTGATAGCCAGCATATTCTGGCAAACTTCGATGCAGATCCTTCTCTATATCCTCTGTACTAGTACTTGTTTCGCCTTTGTGTTCTTCTAATAACTGGTCGTAGTAACCTGGGTTCGAGAACCGGAGGAATATCGACCCCGATAGCGTCTCCCATATTTCTCCCCGTAGCCTGTTTGGCAGGCCAACTTGGACAAGCCTTGTACACTGGGGATAACGCAGAAGCGTAAGGTTGCGTCCGTGAGCTTCAGAAAGGGCAGTTAAACTAGTGATCAATAACGGAAGAAGATACGTACCTCGTAAATATGTAGTCCATAACTTGATCTTTGATGCCTCTCGTAGTCTACACCAACCTTAGTAAGACCCGGCTCTGAAACGCCAAACGCGTACTTTTTGGGGTCTCCGGGAAATCTGAAACGTAATCCTAGCCCACCGTGGTATGGATGTTCCCGCATCTGAGAGCCTGCCTTCTCTTCACTGATCAAGCTCCCGTCTTCTCGTTCGTTGTCGGCGACATTCGATGATGTAGGCACAAGCGCTTCAGAATAGCACGTCTTAACGAACGACTTGACGGCCTTCATCTGGCCTTTCTGCAGCTCAATCCTTAATGAGTCTCGAAGTACGGCACAAAATGCGTCAGCTGTTGGACGCAGAGATGTTAGTTGAACAACCTGGATATAGGTGGTCAGGAACCGTTGCGGGAACAATTAATCGCGTACGAATCGCATGCCGTGCCAAGTCGATATACTGAGCGCATGTATCCCAGCTCTGGCATTCAATCGTTCCACGCGCCGAATAGTCGCAAGGGGTATCGTACAACGAACTGATTTGCGATCCAACGACGCAAACGAAAGGTATGGGGGGACTATGTACAGCTTCCCGGCCTAAGCCAAACACCTAGTCAGAGAAACCATCAACAGACAACGCTGATAACTCACGTAGGAATCCTCCTCGACGTCTCCGAGCGAGAGGACGGCGTTGATGTCCATCTTGTCGAGGTCTCGTGCGGCAGCATCTGTGATGGTGGCGGGTGGGATAGAGAAGAAAATGTGGGTGAGTTCGTCCTTGGTTGGCTCTTTGAAGTTGCGGAGAGCCGTTGAGATCATGGCGGCGTGGGGCGTGCAGGTGCGGCCTGTTGCCTTATTTGGCTTGGGCGCTCTGTTCACTGCCACCACGTGGATTGTGGCGCTTCCACTATCTTTGAACGAGTCGTAACTCAGGCCACATCATTGCAATCGCTTCTTTGAAGGCTCGATATGGAAGCAAAGTTGCAAATACCGTGCAACGTATATAATGGCGAAAGCAGAGCGAACCTGGCTTCAGGATCCCTTATTTTCGTGTGCCCTCTAACGCCAATCCGAAGATAAACGCCATTAATACGTTTCGCTC
>QFEO01002333.1:0-11965 GCA_003316615.1 Amanita pseudoporphyria
CTTTAGTACATAACCAGATTTCCCGTTTCGTAAGAACATGGATTGGTTAATCATATATCCCAAATCTGCATATCAATTATCAACGATCATCGATCACAGAATTAGGAAGTGCGTTCAACAGCAATTCAGGAACGGATCCAGTCCTTGGGTGGTAAACACTCACCAAATGTTTGCCAGTTGATTGCCACGAGTTGTGCACCCGCAGCCCAATATTTATGAGGGTGGTAATTGGACGAATTCACTCTAACTCCTTTCGGGTATACTCTCGTCAAGTGCCTTTGGTTGTGTTTGATGAGCTCCCACATGCCGGTCTTAACACCCCACCCTCTAGTGGCAGACTCGCCACTAGCATCGCCACTGTCGGACCCTAGAACAACGGGAGAGGTAGAGTCGTCAAAAGTATGCGACTTCATCAACCTATTCGCCGCATTCTCCGATAAAGAAAACATATGCTGGGGCGCATAGTCCACACCAGCCATCGTCCCTACACCAAGGTACGACACACCCACGGTATACACCAAGAGCGATGCCAACGCATCGGACATTTTTGATTTTGACGTCGTCGCCTTACTATCAGTATTCTGTGCCACGAGGGGCCTGTCAACATGTGACGTTCCGCTTTTAGAGGACAAGGCAGTAGTACTGCGTCGTTTTTTCCGAACGCGACGGAAGATGGATTGAATAATGCTGGCATCTGATGTGCCCTCCGATGTGCCCTCCGATGTATTCTCAGAATCGGTTGTCTCGTTTGCCTTTTCGGCTGCAAGTCGATGCGCTCTGGTCTCCGTGAGCTCTCTTACAATGGAGGGATTCTTCGCCTGATAATCGATCGTGTCAGGGCGAGGGGGGAGGGAGGTAAATTAGGTATATATGGAACTGTCGTACCTTCAATAGGATTTTACCTTTGAGATCTTCTGGGCTTGGCAGTGTCTCGATTTTCAGCGCTGTCCCGTCCGCCGGAGCACGGATGAGCGCATCACCAAAAATATCGTTCATAACTTCTACCTGAAACAAGGGGACACGGGTAAAGAATGATATTAGATGATGAGAGGGGTCCGTTTTGCGATTATTTATTAAGTAATTACCAATTTATCTTGTTGTTTGATGTTGCAGTGAATTTCGGCAGAGATCATAACCGGGTAGGGGCTTGTTACAAATGCGTACTTGGCGATAGCGTAGCAGATGTCACGTACAGGGACTTTGGAGGTGAGTGTTTTGCCGTGGTAGACTACTGGCTCGCCCCCTGCGGGCCCGTCGTATATGTCCACTACGGTTTGATCTACCGTGAGCACATCAGGTAAAATGACCAATTCATACTTACTCTCAACCGTCCGACAACTATGCAGCAACGCCCGGATATACCCTTCAATCGTGCTAACTCCGACGAGTTGGTGTCCCACAAGGTAGGTATTATGGGAGGAAGAAACGAAATAGTGCGATATGGGCCGTGTCATGTCTTGCCATATTCCCATGTTTTGTTCCGAGAATGGAGAGTTGTCGTTGGATAGGAGGAATGCTCTGAATTGTTCTACGGTCATTGTTGTTGTTGGATGCCGCTCAGTCGGCGAAGTGGTCGCTGCGGGTTTCTCGAAGCTTGCCGGGGGAATGATGCTGGTATAGTGCTGGAACAGAGATCTCAAGTGATCATCTGATAGCTTGGACTTGTTTTTTCGAGCGACGTTAGTCATGTTGACCGGCATTCAAAGGTAAAGGGAGGGGAGGGGGGGGAGAATATTTTTACCTTTTGGCACACTCGCATAAAGTGTTGGAATACGTCAAAATTGAGGACGCTGTTTTGTGACGTACACAGGTTGTCGTAAACGTGTTCGATATCTGGTCGCCGCTTCATAATCTTGACGAACCGTTGAAAATCAGGGTATTCGAGGTAACCACGATCCTGTACATCTGCTTGCTGTTATCAAAAATGCGAATCAGTGTAACGCAGCAAAAAAAAAAAGGGAAACAGCTGGTATACCTTGAACAACGTCTTTAGTTCATCTTTACTCAGGTTGATACCGAGCCTTAGACAGAGCTTTTTCAGCTCATGTTCGTCTATCTTGTTATCTCCTGACGTATCCGTGTCTTTCCAATATAGTCTTTCCCATAGATGTTCGCGTGCTTCGAGATTGCCTAATCCTTGCATCAGACCTTGACGAACGGAGTGGAGACGTCGCAAGCTAGTGTCCCAGAGACGGAATACGTCCGATGTAGGGGCGACGAAGTGTACAGTCTTGTAGTCGCCATCACGGGTATAGATGATGGTGATCCAGCGTTCATCGTAGGAAGGTGGAAGAGAGAAAAGTTTTCGGTAGTAAGATCCTTCTAGACCTGTACGAAGTTCTTTGATAAATTCGATTGGGACTGGAGATTTATCGGTAGGGAGTCAAAGATTTGATTTGAGTGAATTAGCAAGGGGACACTGAAAACTCACTAATACCGCTGACCCGGGATTTATAAAGTATTCGTCCCTCATCCGGGTCTATCGACACGATAAGTTGCTTGTTTTGTTTCCGCGACACTTTCATCATCGTTGTTCCCTTGACTAGCTCTTCCGGGACTGACAAATCCCATTGATTCTCCGAATGGGTCGATATAGATAAAGACACCGTGCTGCTAGCGCGTAAATGGTGGAAGTGAAGCATGTGTGCTGAAAGTCGGCCTAGCCAGGCACTAGACTTGGTGGTACCTATGATCGGAAGGGACCGTTGGTAGCAAGATGATATCTAGTCTGAGGGACTGATCCAAAAAATCGTTTCGTAGAGGCCTCAAGTCTAGTTGATAACTTTTCTGGATGTGACAGTCGATAGAACGTCTGTCCACAGTACAGCGTGATAGAGACGAACCCCACCTTAGTCGATTCTGACTCCTACCGGCGCCACCGGTGGGAGTCTGGTTGTATCGGGAAACTATATTTAGGCTCTCACTGCAGGTTCACCCGATTATCTAATCAAATTTTGATTACGAGTACGAGTCACATCTTCCTCCACCCACAAACCCAACTCAAAAGCCAAAAAAAAACCGGCATGGGCGCCTACTACGACGAAATCGAAATCGAGGATATGGCATGGGACGACGAGAAAAAAGTATATCACTACCCGTGTCCATGTGGTGACCGATTTGAAATTTCACGTCGCCAGTTGGCGGATTACGAAGACATTGCGACGTGTCCGAGTTGCAGCTTGGTGATTCGAGTCATTTATGATCCGGTACGTCTTTCGTCGGGTTGCCCTTTGGAGGTACTGATATGGGTGTTTCGTAGCTTGAATTTGAGGATGAGCCTCCAGATGATAATCTTGAAGTGTCTCATGCTGTCGCTGTTGCGGCTTGAAACGAGTGGATTGGTGAGTTAGGCGAGTATCTTAATTAGCGCAGAGGATGTGATGATGGGTCACTCCCCAAAGGCACTTAGCAAACAAGCTTTTATTGTCCATGTACATTCTCCTTAAAACTCCACACGGTGAATCCAGCTTCCCCTCCAATTCCCACCACCCCCCTTTCCGCATTCCAATCCAGCCCTAAAATCTTTTTACTATCATCATCTTTCCCACTCCCAAATGCATCGAAACTCGCAACAGCACTCTTGGTACTCCGTAAATCCCAAACTCGTACGATCCCATCGTATGCACCTGTAACGACTTGATTTATTGTACCTGACGGCGACGAGGATCCAGAATATGTTGGTAACGAGATACACGATGGAGTGGCTGGATGCATAAACGAGGTTGGTGCCGTAACAGGAACAGCCGAGTTTGGTATGCGAAGGTCATACAGCATCATCGTCCTGTCGGTTGATATTGCCAGCGCCAGTTGTGCTGCTGGCAAAGCGAGCGAAAGGAATGGTTTATCTGACACTGTCTATAATCACCTTGAAAAATAATATCTTTTAAACACGCGATAAATTCACTCACAATCGTATGCTCACACAAACCGGTTTCGACATCCCAGACTCGTACAGTCGAATCGAACCCGCAACTATACGCTTTTCCTTCCACTCCGCGATCCTTGATTCCAAATACAGCACGAGAGACCCTCCCGGTATGAGATGTCATCACCGTAAGCGGCACCTTTCTTTTAACATCCTTCATATCCGGCATCGCCACACCGTTTTGCGTCATTACGCTATCCTCTGCGTTGTCATCTTCTGCCATCTTCCGCCGCTTCTTTGTCCTCTCACCAGTAACAGACGAACGGACATCCGCTGATTCGTGTTCGCTAGGGATACGGGTATCCCATACTCCAATGGCTGAATCCCAAGATGCCGTAAGGAGATGCGTGCCCTGCTTATTTGTCGCTATCGAGGAAAGTGGGGCGGTGTGTAAATGCAACGCCGCGAGAGGTGTTGCGTTGGTTGAACTTTTTGTGTTTGTCCAGTCATTCGATAGGTCTGGTTGAGGTTGGGAGTCGAAAGACAGACGGGTGAGAAGCGCAGTCAAGTCGTGCGATGCTGTGGCAACGAGTTGTGTTACACTTTCTGAGGAATCAGCGTCTTGCGGTTGAGGTACGGCCGTCAGTGATGTGATAGGCGCATTGTGGAGCTTTGCAGAGGCTACTGACGTTCGCGAGTAGTCGAACACGCGAACGACGCCATCGTATGAGCCAGTAAGGAAGTGCCTGTGGCGATTCTTTATTGAAGCAATCAACAGAATATAATGCTCGAGCACACTCACCCATGTATTTGACATGAAACAGACGATACCCAGTCATCATGCGGGAAATCTGTTAGTTTTTGTGGCGGTAGAACGGACTGGATGTATTCAATCTCGAGCGTTTCTTCCTAAAGTACCGTCCGCAAGCAAAGCAAGAGCACAACCCAAAAAGTCAATAAAAATAAAAATAACGAACACACTTTATGATAACAAACAGCTACATACCTCGCCTACGCCATGTTCAGCACACCACTCACCCAACGACGCCCTCAATATCTCTCCCCTCACAAGAAAATCAAACGGCACCACGTGCGACAAGGACAGAGCCTTATTCACGAGCTGAGAGAGCTGGTATCGCTTCCATGTCGTCGGGATCAAGAATTTTTGAGTGGGAAGTGGGTATGCGGTGTGAGTTGTGAGTATGACTGGTTGAGATTGTGCTGAATCTGTAATGGCGTTGGTGCTGGGACCAGCTGTGGTTGCCATTTTTTCGGTTTTTTGGAGGAGTTTCTTTATTTGGATTAGATTGGTGTGACATGTCATGCTATCACAGGTGTGATTTCTGCAACTCAGAACATAGGCCCCCCAGACGTGCGGAGTTGGTGGGCCTCTGCCGTTCACGCCACTGGTTGTTCCTTTTCCCCCAACAGACGAAGCACTTTACCAGTACACACTAAAATCTTCTAGCAAACACGAGGGGCAGGACCAGATGACTTGCCTTCTCGTCATCCATCTACACTAATGATCCCGCACCCCCGGACTCATCACTACTTACTATATTTTAGTATATTGTTAAATATTGCCTTCTCCACCCTGGCCCCGCGGCCCGAGTTCCCGCCTCCCGCATGACCTATACGTGCCACGACTCTAACTCCGAATGTCAAGGCACCGGTATTGATTCCCGATACGCCACAATTCCCCCAGATATTATTGGAGCCTGGAGGACCTAATGCGTACGAATGCGTCATGTGGGAACTCCAGAAAGTGAGCTATGGTAGGTGGCAGGAGTTGAGATGGTGAACTAGTTCAGGGTGCTCAAGGACTCAATTCTCAATTGGAGAAGTCGATTGTATAGGTTGAAGATCGACGCTATGGATTATTCCTGTCTTGTGTTTTGCTTCTCTCGCTAATGGGTTGGAGTCAATCCGATCCAGGTGTCGACAGCTGGTCGAAGATGCTCGCTTGTCAATATACCCCGGATGACAGAAAATAGAATACACGGAACATGCCAGACATTATGAAAAGACAAAATGTACTTCTTCGAGTGTTCCGGGTCTCATCACTCAATATTAAGCCCCGAGTCATCCCCAGGTTTAATAGGATTCCTTCTTAGCGTACCTGAACATCTTTGCAACGTTTTCCCCCTATTTAGCAGCGCAAAAATCGCTTGCAAAAAACATAGTTAGTTTGGGTGCCCCTCTTCGGGAATGTTTAGTCATGACCCAGGCCGAAGAACAAGTGCTGAGCACGTTGTTTCCAATCTTCGGCTATGCTACTAGAGCATGACCTCCGCAATTCACGAGAATTAGCCGAGAGTTTGTCACTTCATTAAAAGCAAACATATGGGAGCAGTGAGGTTCCCTTTAGTTCACTCGTCGCAATCTGCTTTGGTAATGGGCGCCTTTTCCCCCTTTAGTCATTAAACTTTATTTGCTTTGCCTAGGCATGTTGGCTCCTGGGGGCATTCGTCACAACAAATTACCTACCGAAAACATTTCTCGGCATGTTCTTTATTCTGTTTCCACCGTTCGTCCACTTGTTAACGAACTAACACCATAAACACAGAATCACTGATATAAACCTGCTACAAACACCTTAATTGGCTCCATTGGCCATATAACGGCGCTAGTTTCCGTCCATCATTTTCGCTGTTCGGGTGACATCGTGACATCCGCGCCTCTTCCTTGCATCGCGATGTTTTATATAGTAAGGATCCCTCGTGTAGTGTGCCCGGCTGACTGCGAACAGAACCATTATATAGCGCAGAATGCGTGATTGAAGAGGATTGTCCCATCTCGTTCCCCATCAATAAGGCAATCATGTTCGAGAGTTGTATGTTCAATATCTCTTTCATACCTTCCTCCCCCCAATTACTCTAATTCTCCTACTTTAAAGGTTCCGAGTTTATCAAAGAAGCATTACTACCGACGTCATCCAAACGGTTCCAAGATATCGTGGTATGCTTAAACGTGGTTAGACTTAACATTCTCTGACGTATGAGAAGAAAAAAGTCAACCAGGAGCATAAAGGCGAAATAGATGACTTGGAAGACTACCATAACCGGCTGAAGCGCTTGGTAACTTCTCGACATGTCTCTACTTTTTCATGCTTAAATCTTGTTAGTTTTCGGAATCCCGTCAAAAACGGATGGCTTCTCTCAAAGAACTGGAAACTGTTGTACCGCAGAGTCCCAAACCAAGACAAGACAGAATAGAAGTGTCTGTCCGTAAAATCGTGTACAGAATAAGATCGGATTCTAATGTGATTGAATTTATCCAGGAAGGTTCGACCGTCCGCGATTCGGCGGTTTCTGTTGCAGATGATTCCCTTAAAGAACGTCAAGAAGATATGTATTTGGAACATATAAAGAAGACACAGATACTTAGGGAACATGTACGAATTTTTGTTTCTTTGCGATGTTATACCCTATCTAATGCTTACCTTCAAAGCTGAAGGAAGTTGAGCGTGACCTGGGAGAATTCAAATATATTGTCGAAAGTCAAGCGGTGGCAGATTACACGTATTATTATCGTGGAATACGTGATTGGGGGCAGGTCAGTCCAATAGATTAGAACGTCATAACAATACTATAAAATGAACAGGCCATGAAAGGCTACGCAGGGCCTTATGCCGCGGGCCTCACGACTCTGTCCCTTGCTGGGTCAGCCCTAGTTTATTCCACGATATTTGGGTGAGTAAAAGTTGCTGTAGTGTCTTGTCTCGATCATGAAATTATCTCCCAACAGAGCAAGGCGCGGTGATCTCAACCTCATGAGCTTTACATTTCCACTGTTCACGGCCGGCTTTATGGTTCCTAGCTTCGTCCTGTTTGGACTAAGTTGTGCATCAACTTTACCGAGAACGATCCCTTTTGCAAGTCAACGGTTCTGGACGGGCGTTGTCATGCAAGTGTTCTATTCATCGAGACCTTTATGACTCCCACTGACGTTCCATTTCAGTGTCTCCCTCTTCATTGCGACGCAAATGGTTATAGCTGCGATCATCATCGTCAATTTGACGATTTACAACCTTGGCCCAACTTTACCAGGTAGCGGTGAGCCAGGCCTCAGCAAGATCGCTGGCATCATCTCGTTGGTATTCTCCGGATCCCTGATGGTCACCTTCGTAGTGGCGGTGCTTTTGGGTTTATCTAACAATAATCGGAAGAAAAGTAATGTTGCCAAGTATCGTGAAAAACTTTCTCATAGGGAGAAAGATGCGTTGAAGAACTACATTCACGTATAAGTACTAAGATCTCTGGTCCCCCTGTTTTCCTTTCGGGTGGTGTACGAGCATTTCTTACGTTCTTCATCACAAGCTTATCACATACGTGTAAATTCCTAGTTAATTGTAATGGACTCGAGTTCTGAACGAGGATTGCCAACGCTCACAACGCTCCGATTATATAAATGCCACCCTCAAGTTGAAGCTCAACTTAGTTGTCGGCCGCATCCTTCTCTGCCGATCCATGACTTGCCCCTACTAATGACTCTTTGTGCAACTTTCACGGGGACGCCAGACTCTTTCAGTCTCCCTGCGGGAACGACATCCTCGTCTCCTAGGATATCTCGGGCGCTAATTCCAACACTGTCGATTGTATAGGTTGAAGACCGACGCAACGAATTGTTCCTGTCTTGGTTTTGCTTCTCTCGCTAATGGGTCTGCGTTTCTGGAGTCAATCCGATCCAGATGTTGACGGTTGGTCGAAGATGCACGCTTGTCAATATAGACCGGATGACAGAAAATAGAATACGCGGAACATACCAGACGTTATGAAAAGACAAGCTTCTTCGAGTGTTCTGGGTCTCATCACTCAATATTAAGCCCCGAGTCATCCCCAGGTTTAATAGGATCCCTTCCTAGCGTACCTGAACATCTTTGCAACATTTTCCCCCTATTTAGCGGCGCAAAAATCGCTTGCAAAAAATTGCCAAGTCTTAGTTAGTTTGGGTACCCCTCTTCAGGGAATGTCTAGCCGTGACCCAGGCCGAAGAACAAGTGCTGAGCACGTTGTTTCCAATCTTCTGCCATGCTACTAGAGCGTTACTTCGCGACCTCTGTATCTCATGAGAATTAGCCGAGAGTTTGTCACTTCATTAAAAGCAAACATATGGGAGCAGTGAGGTTCCCTTTAGTTCACTCGTCGCAATCTGGTTTGGTAATGGGCGCCTTTTTCCCCTTTTAGTCATTAAACTTTGTTACATATATTTGCTTTGCCCAGGCCATGTTGGCTTCTGAGGGCATTCGTCGCAACAAATTACCTACTGAAAACATTTCTCGGCATGTTCTTTATTCTATTTCCACCGTTCGTCCGCCTGTTAATAAACTGACACCATAAACACAGAATCGCTGATATAAGCCTACTACAAATACCTTAATTGGCTCCGTTGACCATGTAATGGCGCTAGTTTCCGTCCATCATTTTTGCTGTTCGGGTGACATCGTGACATCTGCGCCTCTTCCTTGCATTGCTTGGATATTTTATATAGTAAGGATCCCTTGTGTAGTGTGTCCGGCTGACCGCGAACAGAACCGTCAGGATACGTGATTGAAGAGGATTGTCCCATCTCATTCCCCATCAATAAGGCAATCATGTTTGAGCGTTGTATGTTCAGTGTCTCTTTCATACCTTCCTACCCCCAATTACTCTAATTCTCTTACTTTAAAGGTTTCGAGTTTCTCAAAGAAGCATTACTTCCGACGTCATCCAAACGGTTCCAAAATATCGAGGTATGCTTAAACGTGGTTAAACTTGACATTCTCTGACGTATGAAAAGAGAGATGCTTACCAGGAGTATCAAAACGAAATAAATGACTTGGAAGACCACCATAATGCGCTGAAACGCTTGGTAGCTTCTCGACATACCTCTACTTTTTCATGCCTAAATCTTGTTAGTTTTCGGAATCCCGTCAAAAATGGATGGATTCTCTCAAAGAACTGGAAACTGTTGTACCGCAGAGTCCCAATCCAAGCCAACACGGAATAGAAGTGTCTGTCCGTATAATTATGTACAGAATATGACTGGATTCTAATGTGATGAATTTATCCAGGAAGGTCACACCATCCGCAATCCGGCGGTTTCTGGTGTAGATGATTCCCTTAAAGAACATCAAGAAAAAACATATTTGGAACATACAAAGAAGACGCAGCTGCTTAGAAAACACGTATGAATTTTTGTTCCCTGGCGATGTATACTCTGTCTAATGCCTACCTTCAAAGTTGAGAGAAGTTGAGCGTGATCTAGGAGAATTAAAATATATTGTCGAAAGCCTTGTGGTGACAAGATTCACAAGTTATCGTCGTGGAATACGTGATTGGGGACAGGTCAGTCCAGTAAATGATATTCATCATGACAATACTATAAAATGAACAGGACATGAAAAGTTATGTAGGGTCTTATGCCACAGGTCTCACGAGTCTGTCCCTTGTTGGGTCAGCCCTAGTTTATTCCACGATATTTGGATAAGTGAAAGTTGCTGTAGTATCTTGTCTCGATCATGAAATTATATTACAACAGAGCAAAGCGCGGTGATCTCAACCTCATGAGCTTTACATTTCCACTGTTCACGGCAGGCTTTGCGGTTCCTAGCTTCATCCTATTTGGACTAAGTTGGGCATCAACTTTATCCAGAACGATCCCTCTTGCAAATCAATGGTTCTGGAAGGGTGCTATCATGCGAGTATTCCATTCATCGAGATTTTTATGATTCCTATTGACGTTCCATTTCAGTGTCTCCCTCTTTATTGCGACGCAAATGGTTATAGCTGCCATTATCATCGTCAATTTGACAATTTATAACCTTGGCCCGAGTTTACCAGGTAGTGGTGGGCCAGGTCTCAGCAAGAATGCCGTCATCATCTCGTTGGTATTCTCCGGATCCTTGGTGGTCACTTTCGTAGCGGCAGTGCTTATAGGTTTATCTAACAATAATCAGAAGAGGAGTAACGTTGCCACGTATCGTGACAAACTTTTTCATTTGGAGAAAGAAGCATTGACCACATTCACGTATAAGTACTAAGGTCTCTGGTCCCTTTCGGGTTGTGTACGAACATTTCTTACGTGCCTCATCACAAGCTTATCACATACGTGTAAATTCCTAGTCAATTGTAATGGACTCGAGTTCTGAACGAGGATTACCAACGCTCACAATACTCCGATTATATAAATGCCACCCTCAAGGTCGTCGGCCGCATTCTTCACTGCCGACCAATGACATGCTCCTACTAATAACTCTTTGTGCAACTTTCACGCGGACGCCAGACTCTTTCAGTCTCCCTGCGGGAACGACATCCTCGTCTCCTAGGATATCTCACTGGCAGGCGCTAATTCCAACACATCATCTCATTGTTTCTCTTCAAGTTGGTCACCTCGTCCGAGTCAGTGTTGAATCCGATTTCCACATTCCTGCCTGTTATTCGCCCTTGGCGGCTATCTCACGTCTACTGCGGCTTATGACATGGCATCACCGGTTAGTACTTTAGTAAGCTTGGCCGCATTTGCCCGCCATGTCCACTATACATATTCTTTTCTTTATGGCCTATAGCCTCACAGAAAGCCTTGCGAGCTCGTTTGGAAATACGGGAATATGGGATACTTTCACGCAAACCCTAACGGTAAGCATTTGTACTAAGACTCAGGCTTTTGTGCCGAGTGTCACTAGAGTGGCACGTTCTTATTTCAGAAACATCGAAGCGGGATCATTATTTATCTAACACGTTCCATCATGGCATTCTAGGGTGAAATCTTGCTTGCCTGATGCAATCTTCCAGGCTGAGAGCGATCGTATAATGGAAGACATAGGCAATCTAGGCCCCAATTCTTTTCCGATGGACAGGGCCGGTACGTTCAAGGAGTGTATAGCTAATGTATTGTTCAGGGGTCCCCCATTATTCTAACTCCCGCTTTAAGGTCACGAGCTTCTCAAGGAAGTGTTCATTCCAACATCTTGTAAAGGATATCCCTGCGCGGCCAAACTGGAAGTCGTCTGACTCCTGAAATGGAGAGGGTCAAGCAAAAACACAAAATACAGTGACAAAATAAAAGAATTGGAAAACGGCTGTGATACGTTAAAGCGCTTGGTAACCACCCATACTTCTA